>WEDG01004461.1:0-70183 GCA_017591395.1 Schistocephalus solidus
TGTCATTGAAATGGAAGTGGAAGAAGAATATTTAAAACCCTACGTTGGTTGTTCGGCATTGCGTTATACTTTTTGCAGCATAGACACCTTTGAAGTGTCTTTTGGGAAGAGATGGTCAGGAATTATCCAAGGAGGCGGATTTTTAAAACATCTTGTGGAATGAAGGAAAAATCAATTACAGTAATATGAATCACTTTGAACAGAGCTTTTCTGCGCGAATGACGAACATATTTTTACACGAATATAATGGGTAATTTTAATTTAAGCATGCATAACCCAACTATTTACAAATTATATATCGTGCCCTTTAGGTCCTTGTTCTGGAGACAGCGGTGGTGGACTATTCTGCCCATCAGAAGACGGCAGCAGCTGGTTCTGGTCATGGAGTAATATGCAAAGCACAGGGGCATTTGTTTGGGTGGCCCTGGGCTGTTGTTTTATAAATTATCTTCGGTTCATTCGTTGATGAATGCTCGACAATAGCTCTTGGTCTGTTAATTCTATACTGGTGGCTACTAAATATTTAGATTCAAAATAATCATTAGCTCAATGTGAGCAATAGTAAACGCTCTTCATTTAATGGCACAAACGACGATCCGCTGCAAATTCTGTAGTCTGCATTCTGTGCAAAGTTATGGAGATTTGTTGCGTTTTGTCGTGAATAGGTTATATAGCTTCTTCACACGATATACTTCTTGTTGCACCTCACTTTCATCTCAGCTGCCTCTGCAGAATACTGAAGCTGAGATGGCAAGACAGGATCTCGGACACGGAAGTCCTGGAGCGGACCGGAATCCTCAGCATCCACGCCCTTCTGAGGCAAGTGAAACTGCGATGGAGCGACCATCTGATGAGAATGGATGCCGAGTGCCTACCCAAACGACATTTTCTACGGAGATGTCGCTACGGGTGCTCGCCGACAGGGAGGTCAAAAACGACGCTATAAGGACACTGAAGATATCTCTGAAGCAACTGCATATCAACCCGGTGACGTGTTTTGGGGGCCAGGTCATGTACGTAGTGCACGTAGACGAGGTCAACAGCAGCTGTGCCCACTTCTGCATCAGACAACTAATCGGCTCGGACAGTGGTCTGATTGTGGGGGTGTGGGAGAGAGTGAGGTTGATGGCTCAGCGCATTTTCCTCACTATAAACATTTCTGTCGAGCTGGAAACTATCGCGGTGCGCCAAAAGCCGTTGCTTGGAAGGTTGCCAACTGACGGGATAACTCAGACCGCGTGGTCAGCTCAATGTGTGTTTTTGTGGAGTGGCTGTCTGGCGGACTGAGAGTCAGGCTGCAGTGGCTCCATCTTAATGTGGCCTTTAGGGCACTCCCACTCCGTGGGATCCGAGCCAGGTGTGTTGATACGCCCAGGGGCGGCTCCGGACGCGGCAACCACCTGCGCCCTCTCCCATCTCCCGGTCGTCTTGCCTCTGTCATGGCACCGGGCCCAGTTGGGGGAGGAGGAGAGTGCGCAAGCTGCAGTGCAAGGCTACGATCACTTGAAACTAATCCACGCGCACGTCACCGTACCTGCACCACCTGGTGTGGAACATATGGTGAACATCGTCGGACTACGACAGTCGAACTGTCGTCTGCGCCGGACCTGGGCTCCTGTCTTCTGTACTATATCTTGAGACTGGGCGAAGTCGAGTGAGGGAAGAGAGAGAGAGGGCGCAGTAGATGTAGTGCGGTCGAACTATCGTGTGTGTGTGTGTGTGTTTGCTTAGTTTTTTTGGTGCCATTTGGCTATTTTATTGTGCTCAGACCTCCCTCACACCATATCTCCACACTACCAGCGCTGTACTCTGAGCGCTGCCTATGACAACGCGCCTCAACTGTTCGCCTACGTCATCAGCCCCGCATAGGCTGTGCGCATGGTCCGTTTGCCGGCATAGCCAATGCTTCCAGCACCCTCTTCCTTCTCTGTAGTCTGCACACTAGCTTTCTGTGGAGGGGGGGGGGTGGCAGAGTATAAGGATGTTTTTTACTGGAAAAGATGAACCTGCAACTAGTAGACCGGCCCATGGTGTTCTACGCCAAATTCCATAATTTCCCCTGGCATTGGAACACAAAATGAGTAGGGTGAAAGTGAGCTTAATTCGCCGCTCTATCATCACTGTTACGCCTGACATGTATCATCTGATGGATGTCTCTCACTGACAAGGAGGATAGGGGTGCCATCCCATTCGCCCGCGTCCTTTACTCTCTTTGCCGTTTCTTCCTCTGGTTTGGTCAGCTACTACTGGTTGTGGGGACGACAGAAACGCTAGGTTGGACAGAGCCTGTGTAATTGCCCGGCGACTCGGCTCGTCTGCAAGTTGCCAGCTCACACGATCGTCGCGCGGGGTCGGATGTACTTTTAGGCATGCATTTTGCGTGTTCATCCATTTGGTATTCCGAGGTCTTCTTCAACTAGATCAGCCTAACCCTCATTTCGGTTTCCCAGCGTATGGCCGAGCCGCTTTTTACTATTATGAGATTTATTTGACATGTTCGAAAATCCGAAATAAATATGGTCAGTCGAACACTTGGTGGATGATGTTTTTGCCCTTTATAAATTTTTCCAGGCGACCTTACTCTTGTTGTTTATAGCAGTCTCTGATATGTAATTTGAAGGTGCATAGGGCAGCATTCTGTAGCGCATGTCCTTGAAACAGCTACACCCAGCACTATTTGTATCACTATCACGCCTTTATTCGTTCCCTACTCTTTTCATTATCATACTGAGCCATTTTCGTCCTCTTTTGCCATCTGATTACTCGAAGTCCAGATTTGGAGTTCAATCCAGGTAGAACTGGGTGATTTTCTTGTGGCTTTTTGAGAATTTACCTTGCGTAATTTGCATCTCCGGTTTTTTGGTTGCTACAGAAGCTTCCCGACTCCTCGGCCTCCCATTCCATTTCTACTCTGCCGCCTTCTGAAAAAACGAGCGAACTTAAGGAAATTCCCCTGGACGACGTCCTAACTGAGGCTGGAGAGAAAGAGGACCGTGATAGGATGGCTCCCGATCCTCCGTTCTCTACCAGCCCCGTCTCTGACCCGCCCTCTCACTCTGCAGTGCATTCCTCCGCCTCTCCGATTCCAAAATGGACGGTCCTTCCTGCGCATTGCCAAGGAACGTCGCCGCTGCCGTCGAGCCGATTTACTGAGACCACCGTTGTCTCATCGGCTGGTGTCTCTGAGTTCTGCCCGCACCACCCGCAGTTGTTACAGCCCTCGGAGCATGTTCCTCTGCGGTTTCTTCGACGCAGTCTCGGCGAGCTGCCTTGGCCACGCAATTTGCATTCCGATTTTGCGGATATCATAGCTGAAAACCGCTACCTCACTCCACCAAGCTACCTGTGGCCGCGGCAATATGTCTGCTCTCCCGATTCTGACTTCACCAGCAGTCCGGCCGCCGGTCGCCCTGTCCCTGCTGACAGGAAGACTACCAACAGTCGTCCTCGTTACAGTGATATATCTGCTGCCATGTCCTTGCGCAACAGCGGAATGCGCTCCCTCTCCACCACTGCAGCTGTCCATAAGACAGAGCTACTGCTGCCACCTCGTCAGCCACCGCCATCTCAGCAGCACGCGTCTCCCACGACTTCCACGGATCCTACTGCCTCGGAGGTCCGCACACCGCCGCCTGTGCACTCCCTCGCCTCACCGACCAATCAGGATGCTGCTGCTGCCTTCAGCAAGCGCAAACGGAGTGCATCCACAGCGCTTAAAGCCCACCTTTAGAGCATTGGGGGGGGGGGGGGGGAAGATGGGTACCTCTCTTGCGTCCCATTACCGCCGACGCATGTTCTGTACCTGCACACGCGAGTATAATAAAATTAGGCCTACACTTAAGTCAAAGTTTACCCCTGACTTCGCAACTGTCACTGGTTATCTCCAGCGCCGAGTCTGGCCTTCGTCTTTGTATCCACTGTTACCTCCCACCATTGATGCGGTAGACGTCTGTCCTCCCCCTCACCCCGTCCACCTCTCCTCAGTGGGCTAGTATTGGCAAAACATGAGACACCTCACGCACCTGTTTGTGGAAGTCCGATATCACAATTTTTACACACAACTTTCTGATTAGCGCCTTTCTGACAATCTTTAATTCGTGAGCGTGAGGAATTGAGTCGGTGGTTGTGATGAGAGCTGTGTGTGTGTGTGTGTGTGAGAGAGAAAGAGTTTCTGGGACCTTGAGTCGCACACTTCACCCCCCCCCCCCCCCCGGTTCGCTCACACCCCAGTGAGCGTCCGCACCATCACTCCACTGCGTTATCTACACTTATATGAATCAAAATTTGAATCTGCGACTGACGTTCTATTCAGTGTCGTGTCGCAGTTTTGTGTGTAGCCGTTCTCACCCATCCCTTCAGTTCATTATTGTTGATGAGGCTGATCACACCCTCTCCTCCCGCACTCCTCTTGGATGCAATTCGGCATCAACATTTTTACGCCGACTTCCTTAGAATGGCCTTCTTGGCATTCTTTTTTATATTCATGTGCGCTAGCGTAGGGTGAATGGGATGATGGTGGCTCAGCAGTTGCGCATGATCCCTGCGACCTCGAGATAATCCCCCACACCCCTTCGTCACCCATCTCTCTCTCGTCTTATCCGAGTGCGTATGTAGAATGGGGTTCGAACTTACGCCGCCTGCTCTCACTCTGCCATAAGGTAAAGCCTACCTTGAGCGTTCTTCTCGTAGTTCAGCAAGGAATGTGCCAGCCCTACGCCTCTTAACGCGCAAAGCGAGCTCTGTAGTTTGTCATGCTCATATCAGTAAGGAGAAACCGGGCGCAGATTGTCGAAGGGTCCGAGCGTTTTATCGAACACAATGGAACCTGCGAATCCTGTTGGGGTCTACAGGCCAGTCCTGGAGAATTACATGTTCCCCACATGACTGCTACAGCTGCCACTCATCGTTGTAAACTTGGTCTGCCCAGTGTCTGTTGAATTTATGGTAACGATGTGAAGATGGGAAGGTGTCGAGTCCTTGACTATTCTACTTGAGCGGCCAATTAGCTAGTTAAGAGGTGGATGTCCATTTATAGGCTCGTTGGAATTAAGAGTGATGATGACTCAAGCACTGCCAGACAGCCTCTGCCGTGTTGGCTCCGGGAGAAGAACTGTAATCGTCGTTCCGACCGTCCGTACTCTCCTGCGCAGGAAACTGAAGTAGCTCCTATGCCATGACTTACGATTAGGTCGTATATGGTGTTACCCATCCCCAACTCTATCAGTGCTTCTAGCGGTTTTGTGAACAAGATGGTCCTCACAAGTGGAAAGGGGCTGTGGTGAAGAGACCCACTTCACCCATGAGCCCGGCTTGGTCCCGGACGCTTTTATCAACAAACAGCGCACCATAATTTTGTCGTGTCATTCATTGACCACCGATAATCCGGGTTGTTGGTCCGTTATACCGAAAATGTTCTACTACGATCAGACCCAGTGTTCCCGGGTCGGTTTTGGGGCCTCTGATGGGGATATAGCGTGTTGCTAGTTCGGAATCTTCATGGTTTCTCGTACGGATTGCTTTTTACAGTGCGAAAACACAAGTACCAACAGTAATTATACTGCGTTTTCCGACCGCATTGGTCCCCGAATCGGGTCTTACTCGCGAGTTCGTAGTATGCTGTTTGGCACTCTTGTGCCTTTGGCTTAGGCTAAGACAACTCGACAATGCTGCCCCGGTTAACTGTACTTAATGAGCAAACCGCCAGTGAACATGTGGGGATGGTCTGAGGCACGCAGCTTCTCGTATCTCCTTTCCATAAGGCTGATGGTTAAGGTATCACACGTTATTCCATCTCTACAGTTTTCCATGCTTATTCATTTCACTTGGTATTTTTTTCCCAGCCTGTTCTTAGCAACACTAACTTGCTATGGGTCTGCGCTAGCTACTCTGAATTAGTCCATGTGTTCGATTTTTGCTCGTTCGTTCTGATCAGGGTCTCATCGCGTCTGTCAGATATTTCGGTAAGAACAAGGATATTTCAGTGTGTAAACCCCACACACGGTGCATGGAGAAAATGAGTGCCCAGAATCTGAAGGGGCAGGCAGCTGGCAATCCTCAAGCCTGGGGATGGTTGACAAAGCTTGGAGGGAAAAATTGAACTCAGACGTTTGAGAGATCGGTGTGCAAAGGTGCAGGCGATATTATTTGTCTGCCCTCTAACACTGTGCATGTTTGACCTTGAAAAACGTCGTCGACCCATTGAGCTATATTAGGCAGCTTGCACAACAGTCCTTAATACGACTGACCAAGCAGTAAATTGGACGCCGACCCAGGGTTCTGCTCTATAGCAGTGGATGACTAGAAGTTGCGATAGCACTTTCCTCTTCTCCAATTCCTCCTCTACATCCTGCACACTTGGTGATCCAATCAAAGTGGTTCATGCGTTTGCTTTTCAGACAGTTATTTCTCTACAATTTCTAACGAGTATCCCACATCTGCATTCTGACTTCAGGGATTCTTCCCTGTCCGGTTTTTTAGAACACGAGAGACTAATGATACCAAATAGGCCCAGTCATGGTCAATTTACTCCGCCTAGTCTTTTTCGGTCCTACTTGAAGCTGACTGAGTAATGGTCGTGGCTACCGAATAGCACCACTAAGGATAACTCATTTCATTAGAGGGTTATGCAGCGTTCTTCATATAGCCTCTGTACTGACTCAAGTGTTAAAATTAACTATTCATGATTTTGTCACAGGCTATTTTCAGGCTTCGATTTAATTTATATTTTAGAAACATCAGTCTACTCATTTGTAGGGCGTTTGACTCAACGACCAAAGATCCCTTGTGCGGCTCCCGTGTGGTACGCACTTGGGATGGGGTATGACTAGTTGATGACAGTTAATAAGCCAGAAATGGCCATTCTGGTCTCCCTTGTCTTTATCGGTACTCCGTCGCAGTCAGTCTAATAGAAACAAAGAGGTGAGTTTCAGGAAGACGTCACGCAGAGGTAGACACGAACACTGGAACAAGAGCTTTATTAGCATGACGTTTCAAATTCTCACTCGAATCCATCATCAAAAACAAAGCCAGAGAAGGGTTTTGGATTGCCGAGGTCTTAGCAGTATTTATGGGATGTAGTTGCTAGGCCACGACACGCTACCACAATCAACAGCTCCCGAGCGCATCGCAGCTATTTGCACCTGGTGTGATAGTTGTCTGCCCGACCGGCTGTTGCGGTATGCAGTTGCCATGGCGCAGCATGCTTGTCAAGATTATCGGTTCCCACGCTCATCGCACCTGGTGCGATGATGGACCGCAGTCGAATTGCCAGTGGCCGGATTTCGTCCTTCGTGTGCGCTCTTGGACAATTTGGCTAGCCGACATTGGTACCAGGACCAGTTTGTCGCTCATCGCGTTGACGTATGCAGTGGTTGACGAATTTGCGTGGGTCTCTATTCACTCTGAGGACCCATCGAACATATCGTGGTTCAGCAACGTTGTCTTCCGGTTCACTGCATATCGACACGCTGATATAACGCCCTTACGCAACTGCGTTTGTGACTAATTTGGTGGTTGCTGTTGAAGCTCAGTTCTTCTGTCGTATTGGTCGCTTTCCTGATCACTTTAGTTTTCAGACCACTACAATGTTTGCGGCAGACGAGGACGCCAAGGAAGGCTAGCTGGTTGTTTTCTTCCTCCTCTATCGTGAATTCTATGCCCGGAAAGACGGCGTTGGCATGTCCTTTGAATTCAAGCACCGGATCCTGTTCGATCACAACGAAGGTATCGTCCACATACCGATTTTTTTAGCTTCGTCAACCACTGCGCTAGCGGCCACCTCCCGTCGTTTTGATACTGTCAATCTATTGAAGCAAAGTGGGTGAGTAAGAAACGAGAGTGGTAAATCTTGGTCAAGTTTACCTCGCTATAAACTCGCGCAAAATTCACCGGATACCCACCCACTGCGTGTGGCACAGACTGCATTTCGTCGCTTGTGACGCTCGAACTGTCTGAGGGGCGGGCGTGAGTGCAGAAAACCCAAGGAAGTGCTCCGAAAGCACGGGTTGTCTCCATTCAGTCTCTGCCTATTTAGGGACGCTCATTGGCGAAACATATTAGTATTCTGTCCCTGTAAGGTATCCCCGATTGAGCATAAAAGAGGGAGAACGAAAGCTTAACCTCACAAAGCGTTAGTTTAGAAAGGTAAGGATTAATACTTTACCAGAAAGGTCTGCTCTGTGGGTCACCAGTTCTCAGCGAGCATGGTATCAAATCTTATTTGTGAAGACTTATAAATGGTTGCTTAGGCGCCTGCGGCGTCATACAGATGACTGTATGCACTGTTCGTTTTGAGAGCAGTGCTCACTCCTTCTACCTCCGTCGTGTTCTAAAAGCAAGCCTAGGGAAAGACAACGGAAGACGAGCTCGCGAACATTGCCTGATCAAATGCATATTCTACTCGAACTCTCGCTGTGAATAACCACGATATCCTACTCTTGCCAATCGCTTTGTTAATTCGAGGACGCACATGTTAAATCATGGTGAGGAGAGGTCACGCAGGAACGCCTTTGCTATTTTTCCGTCAATCACTATGTTGCATTAGCAAGACTAAGTAAGTTAGCTCGCTCGCAGACGAGATCACGCACAGTCACTTATGAGGCCTTTCACAAACGTGCTGAACCTGAACCTACTTTTCGGGCACACTGCTGTTGAGCTCGTGGTTTTGGGTCTGAAGCGGCGACGTGGCCCCGCGTCTGATTTCTAAACCAACTGATCTTTTTATGTCGTACTTTATGCTTCACTAAGTCATCTCGATTTTTGGGGTATGTTTGACGTGTTTTCAGCAGCCGAGAGACTTGAATAGGCAACCGGAGCATAGAAGAGGAAGGGAGATATCGATGTGTGGCTAAGCCTCCCTTTACGTATCCCACTATAATAACTCCTAATTACTCGAAACTATTGAAACGCTCTCAAAGTTGCGCCTTGGGAAACTGCGAGTTAAGTAAACAATGCGTTCCTCGTTTGGAACAAGAAGTAGACTCCATTGGGTCCGCAGGGTCTAAGCTGTGGCGTTTATACTCAGAGCCCTTCACTCATCAAGCCCTTTTCAGCATAAGAAAATAAGGGGAAAGATCAGTAGGAGTTGTGTATGCTGTGCAGAAACTCAGTGGTGGTCAGAGACCCCGACGTGCGGCAAGCACTGAACTTGCGCAAGCGTCCGTCCGCTAGCGGGATGCGGGTGTGAGCTGTGCCCCCTAAACAGGCCACGTGGTAGATGTGTTGGACCAACATGGGGGCCACATCAGAGCACGGCAGGCGTTACTCGGGGTGCGCTCCAATAACAAATGCCGAACATGGGGGGGGGGTGTGGTGGCACGCCAAGGGGCCCCGGCCGCGCCAGCCACCTGCGTCCTCTCCCGCCTCCGGTCTTCTTCTTAACTCTGTCTTAACACCGGGCGTAGGTGGGGAAGGAGAGAGTGTGGTAGCTGAAGCGCAAAGCTACTATCACTTAAAACTAATCCACGCGCAAGTCACCGTCCCTGCACCACCCTGATGTGGAGCCTACGGTGGACATCGTCGGGCTCCGGGGGTCGAACTGTCAGGTGTGAGTGAATAAATGTTATGAGAGTCAGCCGGTGTCTGCTTGATCAGTTGATTCGGTGATAGCAGTTAGTGGCGTCTGTGGTTGACTTGGCTCTCCCAGAGGCTGTGTGCGTGTGGTGCACCAGAGTGTAAGGGCACTACTGGTTCTCCTTGAAGTGTCCTTTGAGACATTCTTACTTGTGCGGAATCGAAGCTTGCGTGTCACACGACGACAGTTGTTTCTCTGCACGTCAGCCAAGGAGCTCAATGCCATTATCGGACAGCATGACGCAGACACATCATGGACAAAGGGGAAATAAAAGAGGTAAGGAAGTAAATCTATCTGGAAGAAAATGGCTTTGTCTCCTCCTCCTTCAAATGCACCTAAAACTCGTGATATGCTGACAGCTTTGATTTGCAAGGCTGTCAACTAATTTGGGATCCTTCTACGAACGGCGGGTCGAGCTTTTATGGCTCTTTCTTTGCGTGGTATTTAAGGCACTCCCACATCTTCAATATCCACTACGACTCTTCCCTTGAGGCTCGGCACGTGTGAAAGTAAGAATTAGTCAACGCCTGGTGTGTGTGTGTGTGTGACAGGTAGGTTAGCGTTGACAGCCACGGTAACCGCCCCTCTCCAACCGCTCTGCCCGATAAACGTTGCGGATGTGGTCGGTGAGGCTGGAGTAGATGCACAATTCCCGATTGCGCCTATTTCACGCGGCAGTGGCAGACCATATCACAGTTAGCTGGGAGTACAGGGTATGCGGGCAAGCATTAGTTCAAACCGAATCGTATGTCCGCTGATAAGGCAGATGGAAGCATTCCGAAGAAGAAGAAAATAAAATCACTGGAACATGGTGTTGATTGGCCTGACGTTTCGTCAAAAAACGCAGTTGCGTACGAGTGCCATATCAGCGTGTTGCCATCCACTGCAGCGAACCAGAAGACAAGGTTGCCGAATGGCAATAACTTCTACGGGTGTTCAGAGATAAACTGCTACCCGTGCAACTTCTTCGACGTTTACCAAGGCGAGAGAGCGAACCACAACAGACCCAAATTTGGGCGAGCGCTACCGTATGTAACGAACGTCTCGGAAGCCGTAAGCCGTCTTCTAACACCACTCAGATTTGGAGTTGCACACCGAACAGAAGCAACTAGCAGGCGCCAAGTAATGAGGCCAAAGATATCCGTTGCCACGGCAAGAAACGTTGGGAGTCGTTTACCGAATCTGGCGCAGTTGCAGACAAAGAAACCACGTCGGAGAAACTGGAAGACTTCTGCGAACGAGGCTGGCTGAACATGCGATAGCCAGGTCGCGGCTAATGCGACGGGATCCGGTCATGCCGTCAAGTTTGATGAGGTCTAAATTCTCGCAGGGGCTGACAACCATGGGAGCCATGAATTGCTTGAGTCATGGTTCTCTGGTCCGCGGTCGAGTAAGAAGCGCAAAGATCCCGCAGCTCCATGTTCTGTGATGCGATTTTGCCCGGGAAGGATGCGTGTGACCTATAAATACTGCGCAACTTGTGCCCAAGTGCCCTTTTCTGCAACTGTTTCTACGGCTGGTCTTGAGAGGGAATCCGAAGCGTTAGACCAATAAACACCATGTCCCACTGATCGCCTCTTCTCCTCCATCGTTTTCCAAGCTGCTTCGTGGAACTCGCCTGTTCCCTTCTATCACATGATGACATTGTTTACATTTTGCGTCGTACGTTCTAGAGCTGGTTGAGGTTATGCCGAATTGAAAACGGAGATGACCACCAATGCTCCATAATCTGAGCAAAGGGTAGTGTTCTGACAAATTTCATCGGTTTTTTGTTCGCTACGTTATTATAAATGGGATTGAAGTTGTTGTGGTTGCTGGGAATGTAAGGAATTTCTGCTTGAGGAGCGCAGGCCTGGAATATGTGTACAGAATGGGAAATGTGGGAAAAAAGTCTTATCGCAGCAGGCTGAGTTGATAGGGGAGGCTCTGGCCGCTACAAACTTCTGGCCCAGTTCCGCAGAAGGAGATAAGAAGTGGGACGCCATTTGAGAGGAACTATCGCAAAAGGGTTTGGAGAGAGTTGGCTGCCGGACGACGGCACATCCAGCTGCCGCGTCTGTGCTGTACCAAGTCCGTGTGAGACTGTAGGTCGTCACGGGGCATCTAGCGCAGTCAGGTGAGAGTCAGCCTTTAAGATGATTGGCCGGTGAGAGTCAGCCTTGAAGATGATTGGCCGGTGTGGACATCCAGGATTGTCGAGGGCCAGAGAGCCGGCAGTTCGACCGTCGATTTCGACGAGGTCCACCGTATGCTCCACACCAGGTGGTGCAGGGACGGTGACTTGCGCGTGAATTAGTTTTAAGTGATAGTAGCCTTGCGCTGCAGCTACCGCACTCTCTCCTCCTCCCCCACCTGAGCCCGGTGTCAAGACAGAGTCAAGAAGACCGGAGATGGGAGAGGGCGCAGGTGGCTGGCGCGGCCGGAGCCGCCCCTGGGCGTATCAACACACCTGGCTCGGATCCCACGGAGTAAGAGTGCCATAAAGGCCACATTAAGAAGGAGCCATTGCAACCTGACTCTCAGTCCGCCAGTCAGCCACTCCACACAAAACACACATTGGGCTGACCACGCGGTTTGAGTTATCCCGTCAGTTGGCAACTTTCCAAGCCACGGCTTTTAGCGCACCGTGATAGTTTCAAGCGCGTCAGATTTTTTATAGTGAGGAACATGCGCTGAGCTGTCGACCTCACTCTCTCCCCCAACCCCACCATCAGACACTGTCCGAGCCGGTCAGTTGCCTGATGTGGGAGTGGGCGCATTGGCTGACGGATCGGCGTACCCGTCTTCGCGCGCCACAGCACGACCTGGCCCCCATAACGCACACACCAGGATTCACTAACTCAGGGGATATGGAACAGCCGTCGCCGTCTGACTCCCAGTCCACTAGTCAGTCACTCGACACACACAGCACATACACTGAGCCGACGGCGTGGTCTGGTGGAAGCGTCAGATTGGCAGACTTCCCAGCCACGGTTTCTCTGGTATACTCTGGTAAATGATGATTGAGAGGGTGTTGTCGATGCATTGCTGTAGGTAGTGTGTGCTGATGTAGCTTAGCCTCCGGTAGTTTACCGGAGGTTGTCGTGGAGGCGCATGTGTCCTAATAGGTCCATGCGGTGTGTAAATGTGCGGGAGCAGTGAGGTCAGTGAAGGCGGGCCCGTCGACTGTATGTCGGAGCCCCAGGCACTGGTTCACCAGCCTCCGTGCGATGGATTCGCAGGTGACCGACCAGGCCTATGCGTGAGTTGAAGTTGCGGCCGCATTGTGGGCAGGAGAAATCGGTAGAGGCTGGGGCGATGTCATTCATGGTAGTGGGGGTGGCAGGGGCGCTAAGAATGGCAGGAGCGGAGGGTGTGCATGGTGTATCGGTGTTGTCGGCATTGTGGTGTATTCCGCTGTCATGGATGCGCATGTGACCGAATAGGCCCATGCGATGAGTGAATGCGCGAGGACAGTGAGGGCAGTGGAGGCAACGATCTCTGCTGTGTGATGGTGCTCCAGACACTGGCTCACCGGTCTCTGTACGATGTATTCGCAAGTGACCGACCAGCCCGATGCGTGAGGTGAATGTGCGGTCGCATTGAGTACAGCTTAGGAGAGATTCCCTATCGCATATGGTGGTGGTGGTGGTAGTGAAGGCGAAGGTAGTTGTGGTGGTGGGGGTAACAGGCGATGAGTAGATGGATGTGGTCTCTATGATGGTGGGAGTAATGGAATTGATGCCAGGAGTGAGAGTGGGGGGAGTCAGAAGGAGGGTTGACAGAATTTGACGTAGAATTTGGAATTGTCGGATTGTTGGTGCATTGCGTCCGAAGATGTCCAACCAGGCCGATTCGCGCGCGGAAGATGCGTTGACAGCGCGGGCATATTGGCAAGGCCTGGACATTGGCGGTGTTGGTCCGGGGCGCTGGTGACTTTCGTGCTGCTCTTTTGGCCTTGGCGGCGGCGATCCGGTTGGCATCATAGATTGCTGAACCAGTCTTCACGGATCTTCTCCATGCCGGTCTATCCTGGGCGAGGTCTTCCCAGGCCACCGAGTTGATTTGCAGTTGCTTCAGCGATTTCTTCAAAGTGTCCTTGTAGCGTAGTTTTTTAACTTCCTGCCGATGAGAACCCGTAGCGACATCTCCGTAGAAAAGTCGTTTGGGTAGTCGCTCGTCGTCCATTCTTACCAGGCGGCCGCTCCATCGCAGTTGCACTTGCCTCAGCATAGCATGGATGCTGAGGATTCCGGTCTGCTCCAGGACTTCCGTGTCCGGGATCCCGTCTTGCCATCTCAGCTTCAGTATTCTGCGGAGGCAGCTGAGATGAAAGTGATTCAGCTTCCTGGCTTGGTTCGAGTAGACGGTCCAGGTTTCCGCTCCGTAAAGGAGTGTCGTCAAGACGACGGCCTTGTACATCTTCAGTTTGGTGTTCAGGTGAAAACCGTGGCGATTCCACACGGAGGCCTGCAGCCGGCCGAAGGCCTGACTAGCTTTGGAGATCCGTTGGACAACCTCGTCATCGATTCTCGTGTTGCGCGACATCGAGCTTCCTAGATAAGCGAAGGTTTCCACGTTTTTGAGTTGAGCACCGTTGACATTGATTCGAGGAGCATTGTATTCCACGCTGGGTGGTGGCTGGGGCATGACAACCGTTTTGGCTGTACTGATTGTTAATCCGAAATCGGCGCAGCCTTCGGCGAAGAGGTCCATTCTCCTTTGCATGTCCTCCTCCGTTACGGTGTTAAGGGCGCAGTCGTCCGCGAAGAGCAAGTCATGGACTGCAGTCGTAGACACGCGCGTTGGAGCATGCATACGCCGACTGTTGAGAAGGTGCCCGCCAGTTCTGTAGGTGATGCAGATACCAGGCTGCTCATCATGGTAGGCGTCTATTAGCATAGCCGAGAACATGAGACTGAAGAGGGTGTGGGCCAGTACGCAGCCCTGCTTCACTCCGTTGGTCACTGCGAATGCTTCGGATGCCGTCCCGTTGTCAGTGATGCGCGCCGTCATCCCGTCATGAAGCTGACGCACCATGTGCGTGAACCGCACAGGACAATCAAATTTCTGCATGACTTTCCACAGTCCGTCACGATTCACCGTGTCAAAGGCTTTCGTTAGATCCACGAAGGTAGTGTATAGGTGAGTTTCGCATCTCCTGACACTTCTCTTGTAGCTGACGGGCGGCAAAGATCATATCGGTTGTTCCGCGGTGTCGGCGGAAGCCACATTGGCTTTCTGGGAGCAGGCCCTGCTCTAGGTGACCGTTAAGACGATTGTGAAGGAAACGGGCGAAGATCTTCCCGGCGATGTTGAGCAACGAGATGCTTCTGTGATTATCACAGAGTTGCCGGTTCCCCTTCCGTTTATAGAGATGGACGATGGTCGCGTTTTTGAAATCCTGAGGAACTTGTCCTTGGCGCCACATCTCCTGGGAGAGTGTTGTGAGTTCTGCCATCAGCCGGGGCCCACCGTGCTTGTAGACTTCCGGTGGGATTGCGTCGGATCCCGGTGCTTTACCGCTGGAAATCTGCTGCACGGCCCGGATGGTTTCTGGTAGGGAAGGTGGCAAATCCAGCTCATTGTTCGTGTCCAATTGAGGGAGCCGGTCAATGGCAGCATCGGAGATGGCTGATGAGCAATTAAGGACATTTCTGAAGTGCTCGGCCCAGCGCTTCAGAATTTGCGATTTCTCTGTCAGCAGTATTGTGCCGTCGGTGCTGAGCAGCGGTGCGACCTCTTGATACACGGGCCGTAGATGGCCTTGATGGCTTTGAAAAAGTTTTTCATTTCATTGCGCTCCGCATACCCCTGGATTTCCTCAGCCTTTCGGATCATCCAGGCATCCTGCATCTCCCACAGTCGTTGTTGTACAGGGCGCCGGCATCTGAACAAGGCTGCTTTGGCGGCGTCAGTCCGAAGGTCCATGTAGGCTTTGTGTAGTCCATTCTTCTCCGCGAGTAAGTTGCTTATGTCGGCGTCATTGTCGTCAAACCAGTCCTGGTGTCGACGGCGTGCGCGTCCGAGGGAGATCGAGGGCGGTGGACTGGATGACATTTCGCAGTTGACCATCGTGTCTCCACGGTAGCGTTATCATCTGGAGCATGCAGGTCCTCCAGTTTCCCGGTTATTTGGTTGCTGAAATCAAAACAGTGAGCAGGCAAATTTAATAAAAGAGTATTTAACTTACATGACAGCCTCTTACCTTGGGGCCTTCGTTGGGGTTGCAGTCGGAGCCTCATCTTGGAGATGACGAGGCGGTGATCTGTCCAACCATCGGCATCGCGGATCGCCTTGGTTACCAGCACGTCCTGTCGATCTCGCCTCCGGACGAGAACATAGTCCAGCAGATGCCAGCGCCGCGACCGAGGGTGCATCCACGTGGCCTTCTCCCGCGTCGGAAGGCGGAAGAAGGTGTTGGTCAGCAGGAGACGGTGTTCCGCACACGTGCGCAGAAGAAGGAGGCCGTTATCGTTACAGCTACCGAGACCGTGGGGACCCAGCACTCCCTGCCAGGCCGCGTGGTCCGTTCCGACGCGGGCATTGAAGTCACCAAGGACAATTTACTTGTCCTCTTTCGGCACAGTCGCCAGCAAGGCGTGCAGGTCCTCGTAGAATTTGTCCTTTGCCGCATCAGAGCTCGTCATTGGGGGAGCGTAGGCACTGATGATGGTGGCGAACTTGTCTGCCCGAAGAGGCAGGCGGAGGCTCATCAGGCGATCATTGATACCCTACGGCAGACAGGGCAGATGTCCCACGATGTCGTTACGGATGGCAAAGGCAACACCAGCGTCGCGTCGCTCTGCCTTTGGCCGGCCGCTCCAGAAGAAGGTGTAGCCGGCCCCCACCTCCTCCAGCTGACCCTGTTCAGAGAATCGGGTCTCGCTGAGAGCAGCAATGTCCACCTTGTAGCACGCCAGTTCCCGAGCGATTAGCGCCGTCCTCCGTTCCGGCCGGTTGCTCCTAGGATTGTCTAAAAGGGAACGAACATTCCAGGCTGCTAGTGTGAGTGGACTGCGAGCAGCCTGGAGAAGTATGGCGAGGGGATGGGGACGGGGGGTATTGTTGTTTGCTTGAGTTTTACGACCGCGTAGTTTGCGATCTGCGAGCCGCGGCCGGCTGCAGAAGACGTGAAACCCAGCACTTTTTAGGGCAAATTTTCTAGCCCCTTCATCCGCGAGGAGGCCAGCAGTGCTATCCCTAAATAGGGCTGCTTGGACATCCCAGACGGCTGCCGAACTCCACTACGGGTCACGGATTTGTTTTGAGTGGGAGAACGACCCGAGTTAGTCTGGGCCGCCTACGGGGTTGCTGTCGCCCCCACCGTAGGACTTTTTGAGAGGGGGAGGTGGGAAGTTCGGGAGTCAGACATACCGGGTGTGGAGGCATACTGTAAACACCGGACACCCTAACCTGGTTTAGCCCGCCGGTCGTGACGGTTGCCGGGGTGTGGCCGCTGGGAAGAACCCAACTTCGAGGAGCCACAGGTGAGAGTTGGGTACCAGTTAGAGGCGGCCACAGGAGCCTTCACCACCTGTACGAGACAAATGGAGCGACCAAATGCTATCTGTGATGTGCTGTCCCTAACTAGTACCCCTACAACAGACAGCCACTGGTGCACACGTGCACATGCAGATGCGAGAGTTTCAGCGTTTAGCATTGGCACGGCGTTAGGTTACTAAAGGTTCTTCCTTCCCAGACCGAAGTTCGGGTGAAAAAAATCTGAACGTAGGAAGTGAGTGAACGCGGGCAGTGTGGGTGGCTGCAGCTGGCAGGAAGGAGCCAGGTTGAGAGGGCGGCTGGATAAAGCCGGTGATTGTATTGTTGTGTTGCACGTCGCCGACAAACCCGTATGCAGTGTCGTTATTTGTTTGGCGGATTGAAGAGATACCGCTGGTAGTAGAAGTAAGATATTGGGTCTGAGTGCTGGAACTGATGGAGGGGCTGCTCAACTGAATTATAAACGAAACCATAGCCAGAACTCGATGGGCTGAGAGTGGTTGCTGACCTCCATTTCGCTTCACGACAGAGTGTCGGCAACTAAATTATCCATATTCATATTTGAGGACAGCCCTGCTTGCCTCCTCGCAGAGGAAGGGGCTAGAAAATGTGTGCTAAACAAATGTTGGGTCACACGTCTTCTGCAGCCGGCCGCGGCTGGCAGATCGCAAAATACGCGGTCGTAAAACACAAAAACACAATAATACACCCATCCCCACCCCCCACGTTATAATCTCCGGGCTGCTTGGGTGAGTCAACTCACACAAGCAGCCTGGGATGTTCGTTCCCTCATAGACAATCCGATGGGCTACCGGCCGGAACGGAGGATGGCGCTAGTCGCTCAGGAACTGGTGCGCTACAAGGTGGACATTGGTGCTCTCAGCGAGACCCGATACTCTGAGCAGGGTCAGCTGGTGGTTGGTGCCGGCTACACCTTCTTCTGGAGCGGCCGGCCAAAGGCAGAGCGACAAGACGCCGGTGTCGCCTTTGCCATCGGGAATGACATCATAGGACGCCTGCCCTGTCTGCCGCAGGGTATCAATTATCGCCTGATGAGCCTCCGCCTGCCTCTTCGGGGAGACAAGTTCGCCACCATCATCAGTGCCTACGCTCCCCCAATGACGAGCTCTGATGCGGCAAAGGACAAATTCTACGAGGACCTGCATGCCTGCTGGAGAGTGCGCTGAAGGCCGACAAGTTAATTATCCTTGGTGACTTCCATGCATACGTCGAGACAGACCACGCTACCTGGCTGGGAGTGCTGGATCCCCACGGTCTCGGTAGCTGTAACAAAAACGGCCTCCTTCTTCTGCGCACCTGTGCGGAACACCGTCTCCTGCTGACCAACACCTTCTTCCGCCTTCCGACGCGAGAGAAGGCCACGTGGATGCACCCTCGTTCGCAGCGCTGGCAGCTGCTGGAATATTTTCTCGTCCGGAGGCGAAATCAACAGGACGTGCTGGTGGCCAAGGCGATTCTCGATTCCGATGGTTGGACGGATCACCGCCTCGTCATCTCCCAGATAAGGCTTCGTCTTCAACCCCGATGAAAGTCCCAGGGGAAGCGACAGCTAGGTAAGTTAAATACTCCTTTATTTAATTTGCCTGCTCACTGTTTTGATTTCAGCAACCAAATTACCGAGAAACTGGAAGACCTACATGCTCCAGCTGATAATGCTACCGTGGAGACACGATGGTGTCAACTGCGAAATGTCATCCAGTCCACCGCCCTCGAAGTCCTCGGACGCGCACGCCGTCAACACCAGGACTGGTTTGATGCCAATGACGCCGACATCAGCAACTTACTCGCGTAGAAGAATGGACTACACAAAGCCTACATGGACCTTCGGACTAATGCCACCAAAGCAGCCTTTTTCAGAAACCACAGCCTTGTACAAAGACGTCTGCGGGAGATGCAGGATGCCTGGATGATCCATAAGGCTGAGGATATCCAGGGTTATGCGGACCGCAATGAAATGAAAAACTTTTCAAAGCCATAAAGGTCATTGATGGCCCGTATATCAAGGGGACCGCACCGCTGCTCAGCTCTGACGGCACAACACTGCTGACAGAGAAATCGCAAATTCTGAAGTGCTGGGCCAAGCACGTCAGAAGTGTCCTTAATTGCTCATCAGCCATCTCCGATGCTGCCATTGACCGGTTCCCTCAAGTGGACCCGAACAATGAACTGGATCTGCCGCCCTCCCTACCAGAAACCATCCAGGCCGTTCAGCAGATATCCAGCGGTAAAGCACCGGGATTCGACGCAATCCCACTGGAAGTCTACAAGCACGACGGGCCCCGGCTGATGGCAGAACTCACAACACTCTTCCAGGAGATGTGGCGTCAATGACAAGTTCCTCAGGATTTCAAAGACGCGACCATTGTCCATCTGTACAAGCGGAAAGGTACCGGCAAATATGTTATAATCAGGGAGGCATCTCGTTGCTCAACAACGCCGGGAAGAACTTCGCCCGTATCATTCTCAATTGTCTTAACGGTCACCTAGAGCAGGGCCAGCTCCCAGAAAGCCAATGTGGCTTCCGCCAACACCGCGGAACAACCGATATGATCTTTGCCGCCCACCAGCTACATGAGAAGTGCCAGTAGATGCGAACTCACCTATACACTACCTTCGTGAATCTGACACGGTGAATTGCGACGGACTGTGGAAAGTCATGTAGAAATTCGGCTGTCCTGAGCGGTTCACGCACATGGTGCGTCAGCTTCATGACGGGATGACGGCACGCGTCACTGACAACGGGATGGTATCCGAAGAATTCGCAATGACCAACGAAGTGAAGCAGGGCTGCGTATTTGCCCCCATTCTGTTCAGTCTCATGTTCGTGGCTATGCTGACAGACGCCTACCATGATGTGCAGCCTGGGATCCGCGTCACCTACAGAACTGACGGGCACCTTCTCAACAGTCGGCGTATTCAGGCTTCATCGCATGTATCTACTGGTACAGTCCATGACTTGCTCTTCGCGGACGACGGCGCCCTTAACACCGTGACGAAAGAGGACATGCAAACGAGTATGGACCTCTTCGCCGCAGGCTGCGCCGATTTTTGATTAACAATCAGTACAGCCAAAACGGTTGTCATGCACCAGCCGCCACCGAGCGTGGAATACAATGCTCCCCGAATCAATGTCAACGGCGCTCAAATCAAAAATGTAGAAACCTTCGATTATCCAGGAAATACGCTGTCACGCAACACGAGAATCGATAACGAGGTTGCCCAACGGATATCCAAAGGCAGTCAGGCCTTGTGCTGACTGCAAGTCTCCATCTGGAATCGCTATGGTATTCACCCGAACACCAAACTGAAGATGTACAAAGCCGTCGTCTTGACGACACCATTTTACGGAGCGGAGACCTGGACCGTCTACTCGACCCAAGCAAGGAAGCTGAATCACTTTCATATCAGCTGCCTCCGCAGAATACTGAAGCTAAGATGGCAAGACAGGATCCCGGACACGGAAGTCCTGCAGCGGACCGGAATCCTCAGCATCCATGCCATGCTGAGGCAAGTGCAACTACGATGGAACGGCCACCTGGTGAGAATGGATGACGGGCGACTACCCAAACGACTTTTCTACGGAGATGTCGCTACGGGTTCTCGTCGACAGGGAGGTCAAAAACGACGCTACAAGGACACTTTGAAGAAATCGCTGAAGCAACTGCAAATCAACTCGGCGGCCTGGGAAGACCTCGCCCAGGATAGACCGGCATGGAGAAGATCCGTGAAGACTGGTTCAGCAATCTATGAGGCCAACCAGATCGCCGCCACCAAGGCCAAAATAATGGCACAAAAGTCACCAGCACCCCGGACCAAAACCATCGATGCCCAGGCCTGACCAATATGCCCGCGCTGTCAACGCATCTTCCGCGCGCGAATCGGCCTGGTTAGACATCTTCGGACGCAATGCACCAACAATCCGACAATTCCAAATTCTACGTCAAATTCTGTCAACCCTCCTTCTGACTCCTTCACCCTCACTCCTGGCATCAATTCCATTACTCCCAACATCATAGAGACCACATCCCAATACTCATCGCCTGTTACCCCCACCACCGCCCTGACCTTCACTACCACCACCACCACCATCAGCGATGTGGACTCTCTCCTAAACTGTCCTCAATGCGACTGCACATTCACCTCACGTATCGGCCTGGTCGGTAACCTGCGAATCCATCGCATGGAGGCTGATAAACCAGTGCCTGGGGCTTCGACATACAGTCGACGCACCCGCCTCCACTGCCCTCACTGCTCCCGCACATTTACACACAGACTGGGCCTATTCGGTCTTATGCGCCTCCACGACATCAGCGCACACCATCTACACTAATACATCGACAACACCCTCACACTCATCATAATATACCTGATAAAATCACGATTTCCTAGAAAACGTGGCTTGGAAGGCTGCCAATCTGACTTTTACACCAGACCATGCCATCGGCCTAGTGTATTTATTGTGTGTCGAGTGGTTGACCAGTGGACTGGGAGTCAGACGGCGATGGCTGCTCCATATCCCCTGAGTTAGTGAATCCTGGTGTGTGCGTTATGGGGGCCAGGTCGTGCTGTGGCGCGCGAAGACGGGTACGCCAATCCGTCAGCCAATGCGCCCACTCTCACTCCCACAACAGGCAACTGACCGGCTCGGACAATGTCTGATGGTGGGGGTGGGGGGAGAGAGTGAGGTCGAGAGCTCAGCGCATTTTTCTCACTATAAACAATCTGACGCGCTTGAAACTATCACGGTGCGCTAAAAGCCGTGGCTTAGAAGTTTGCCTACTGACGGGATAACTCGGTCCGTGTGGTCAGCCCAATTGTGTGTTTTGTGTCTAGTGGCTGACTGACGGACTTAGAGTCAGGCTGCAATGATTCCTTCTTAATGTGGCCTTTGTAGAAATCCAACTCCGTGGGATCCAAGCTAGGTGCGGTGACACTTCCAGGTGTGGCTCCGGGCGCACCAGCCACCTAGGTCCTCTCCCGCCTCCGGTCTTTTTGAATCTGTCATGACACCGGGCTGAGGTGGGGGAGGAAGTGAGAGTATGGTAGCTGCAGCGCAAGGCTACTATCACTTAAAACTTATCCATGCGCAAGTCACCATCCCTGCACCACTATTGCTTAGAGCATACGGGGGACATTGTCGGAAAAGGACGGTCGAACTGTCATCGTGTCGTGTCTGTGTCTGGTATTGAGTCTTGACCCCAAGACGTGGGCCTCCGTTACCTGCAGCCAATCAGTGAAATGTGCGGTTGGATTGGCTACGAGCTCTCGCGAGGCTGTTGCCAAATTTCGCGCGGCTCCAGCAGTGAACTGACCAGGAACGTGAGGCCGACAGGAGGACAGCGCGGGTAGCGGGAGCGAACCGCCACAGCATCCATCTGTACTTATTTGTGCTTATATTTGGTTTCTGTGTTTTGAAGAAGAAACTTGTAGCAAAGCACGCGCGTGGTGTTCGTGTAACAAGCATACCACAACCCGGTTCTAGATAGGGGAGTCAGCCGCGGCAGCCACCTGCGTCCTCTCCCGCCTCCGGTCTTCTTGACTCTGTCTTGACACCGGGCTCAGGTGGGGGAGGAGGAGAGAGTGCAGTAGATGCAGCGCAAGTCTACTATCACTTTAAACTAAATCACGCGCAAGTTACCGCCCCTGCTCCACTTTCCCATGGAGCATACGGTGGACATCGGACGGTCGAACTGTCGTCGGTATGGTTGGCTGCTCTTAAACGGGCCGGTCTTAGGTGGTGTGAAATTCCCAAGAAGAGATAGGTGGTTTTTCCTTCCAGACCGTAACCCCTCTCCTCCTCGCCACCTCCTCATCGTCTCCCTCACACCAGAAAGGACTCTTCATAAGGAAAATGACAACTGAGAACAATAAAAAACATTTATTGTTTATTTATATTTCATATTTATTTTTTCGGGGGTGGAATGTATTACTTTTATTTCCATTATTTTAAACGGGGAAATTCGTTTCGCAAGACGGGCGTTTCATGGGAAGAGCTCGGGGCTGGAATGGATTAAAGCCGTTAACTGAGGTTCCACTGTATTCCCCATGCACTGTAAATTATCTGCATTTGCGCTGAAATTCAGTGAAAAGTTAGGGCTTCACAACTTAGCCACCTATATGATTACGTCACATGTGAATATTCATCCTACAAGTCAACGCTCCTTACAACTAAACTACTGCTTACGTAAGAGTTAGTATTATCTTCAACCGAACAGTTACTGATAAAATTCGAGGAAAGCTCTGAATTTTTACAACTTTGCCGGAGAAAACAGTCATGGGAACTTCGTCATATAAATATCCTGTTGGCAAAGGATCATTAAACTAAGAAAAATCTGACTGCCATACCCGTCAGATTTCATCCGGCGTAATGAAGCAAACCTTTTTCTCATAAAAGACCCGGGTTATTGTCCAGATCGGTGCAGCGCAAAGGCGGACTGTTTTCAAAACTTAATGCTTTGGTTAGTCTCCATAAGGCGTAATTTTGTTTTTGGCCTCGAGCAGTTGGCTGACCGAATTCAGCGCCTGTTGTAGGAAGCGTCATAATTCGGCCGATCTGTCAGTCAGTAAGGCTGTGGCCTTACCACTGCACTTATCAGGTGTTTGGCGGACCAATCAGAAGCGTTATTGGAGACCAACCTAGGTGGAGGTCGTCCAATCAGGACACGGGAATAGGAACGCTCTGCCCACTTAACATAGGTGGTCTTACGATAAATCTCGGAAGGATTAACATTTCCCGCGGCTTAACCCGAACACTAATCGTAATATAAAACTAAACTGTAACCCTGCTATTAACCCTAGCCCTACATTAAGCTCAAAATCTAGAAATTACTGAAAGAACTGGAGAGGCAGTTTCCAGGAAGCAGTTAAGAAGAAGAAAATGCGACCGTTGGAACATGACGGTTAGTGGCCTAAAGTTTCGGATACTCAATCGACCCAATCATCAGAAACAGTCGCACATAAGGGTGATGAGGGCGCCAGGGGTGCGATATACATAGGGCTCAGTTGTCATGCTGCCACGTGCCAAATTCAATTAGCAGATCCCATATTTATCGCTGGTGGTCGTACATGACGCAATGACTGCTCGCTGGTCCACATCCCAGACGTTAATTGTCGAAATTTTATCCCCGTAATCGATTCTTGGCGTGATGCTGACGCGGCAGTATGGCTCAGTGTCACTGAAACCTTCAGCCACCCGCGTGGGGAATTACTCAGCCTTGGCAAAGTCTCAGCACCGAATCTGGAGCTGCGTAGTCATTGAGCTTATTGATCGACTGTGGGCCAAAGAACCATAGCTCAAGCCGTCCACGGCTCACGCAGTTGTTAGCCCTTGCGAGAATTTCGACCACATCAAACTTAAAGGTGCAGCCGAGTCCCGTCGCATGAACCGTGACCTGGAGTTAGTGTCCTTCCTCCTCACGGCTGCCGCATGTTCAGCCATCCTCGTTCACAGAAGTCTTCCAGTTTCTCCGACGTAGTTGCTTTGTCTGCAACCGCAACCGATTCGGTAAGCGACTCCCGACGTTTCCTACTGTGTCAGCGGGTCTTTTGGCCTCATTAGTTGGCGCCTGATAGGTGCATCTGTTCGGTGTGCAACTCCAACGCCGAGTGGTGTAAGGTGGCTACCGGCTTCTGAGACGTTCTTCACATACGGTAGCCCTCGCCGAAATTTGGGGCTGGTGCGGTTCGGTCTCTCGCCTTGGTTATGCATGCAACTGTCGATAACGTTGCGTGGGAAGCCGTTTGCGCTAAGCGCCTGTCGAGGGGAGTGCAATTCGGCAGCTTTGCCTTCTGGTTCGCTGCAGTGGGTCTGAACACGCTGATATAGCGCCCGTTCGCAACTGCGTTTGTGAGGACTGATTGGGTGGTTGCTGTTGGAGCTCTGTACTTGCGGCGTGTTTGTCGCTTTCCTGAATCCTTTAGTTTTTAGGCCACCACAATCTTTGCGGCAGCCAAGGCCATCAAGGAAGGCTAGCTGGTCGTTTTTCTCTTCCTCCGTCGTAAATTGGGTGTCAGGGAAGATGCCATTGAGGCGTTCTTTGAATGCCTGCATCTGAGCCCATTCGATTATGAAGAAGCTGTCGCCCACATACCGAGCCCAGTGATTCCAGCTGTTACAGGACTGCCTCAGCTGTGAGTCCAGAGATCGATGAACACATTGGTGTGCCTTTCACCTGCTCGTAGATTCTTCCATCCAACCTGAAGTACGTTGAAAGGCCAGGCTTGAGGTGCTGGGTGATTTGGGCGGATCTGAGGCAATTCTTCGTTTCATCGTATTTGCTGTGTAGGAGTAATTTGATAGTCTTGACCGCCAGATCGTGGGGAATTGAAGCAAAAAGTCGTGTGACATCAAAAGATACTAGAAGGTCGTTTGGAAGGAGACTTATTCCTGTAGGTTTTTCCAAGAATTGCGTTGACGAGCTGACTGTGTTTTCTGAATCCGTGGTTAGAAATTTAAGACGCTGAAACAGCCACTTCGTAAGTCCGCACGTTGGAGTGCCTTTGAGTGACAAATTGGGCTGGAGAGGAACACCCTCTTTGTGAACTATTGCAAGACCGTAGAATCGGGCCACATTCGGTTCTTGCTCACCGATTCTCGGAGAAATTTAAAGGGGTAAGTCTCTTGCCAAACGTCCGTCTTCCGCTTCTTTTGAATTACCAGGATCTCGATTATTTTTTTACCATAGGTATTGCCGACGGCTAGAATGCTGGTATCGTCAGACAACTGACCCACTCCCAGATTACGAGTAATTGCGAGGTCGCAAATCAAATAAGCGTTCATATATAATGTTGCTAAACCGTCCGCGACAGCATCGTATGCGTTAATGTAGTGAGTTGCTTTCAATCTATATGCGGTCTGTAAGTATACTGAAACTTCCAAGACCGAAGAGTTTGTACATGCACAATTGCTGGCTGACGCCTCGATACGGCCACGAGAAAATGTCTTTCTTACTAAAAAGCTTTGTATATTTGTAGCATCCCGTTCAGATTGGCTATATGCTGTCCAATCTGCTTGAAGAAAACGTTCCAGAAGAGCCAATCGACTTCTCGTGGACATGGACCAATCAGATCTGACTGGGGCATTGCGGCCACAGCCAAGGCCGAGCGCACGCTCATGACATGCAGCGCGGGAGGCGCGCGCGTGTTTTCTGTACGATTGACTCTTCGTGGAAATGGAGGCATTCCCAACACATTCCAAAACATAGATCACAAAAGTGTAAGTGCGCTAACACATTGACTAAAGTGCTTTTGTGCCCCTGAGAAGGTCATCTATACCGATGGGGTCACAGCACGCGCAGCTTGAACTAACTATATTTTTACAGAATTTGAAGAATAGCCGATTTGTATATAACACACTTACTTGAAAAGAAGCTTTCGTCAGATAAGATTTTGAAACTTACCAAAATAGAACCTAAAGTTAAGCTAACTTCCACATCTTGGTTTTCGAAAGGAAATCCTCCAATATTCCTTCAGCATAAACAACTGTATAGGAGATGGGTAATTGTTTACTTCTACTAGTACTGCTTTTGTGGAGCTCTTTTTACCACGTGGAGGCCTATAGAGGCTAACTTTGTGGGAGATGACAGCCTGAACTTGCTTGAGTTTTGTGCGGTTATTTTAGCAATGTAGATGTTCCGCTTTGTCACTGGAACATCTGCGTGTTCGTGCTCCTCAGCGTTCCAGAATACTTTATATATAAACAGTGAAACAGCTGTCTAATTCTTTAATTTTGCATCCTTATGTGTGGCATGCCTCCTATGGCCCAACGTTCGTTTTCGCCAGTAGCAAGCTGGTGGGTGGACAGAATGGGATCGAGTAAGGTCCTAACCACAGCAGTGAGAGACACGCACTTAATTGACTTCCTCACTGCATAATACATACGACGTGCTGATGATTAGTAACAACCATGAAAGAGCTGTCTGCATCTTGCCTATTTGAATCCCAGGTATGCCACACTTGGGATTGGGTATGACTGGCCGATGACGGCTAATAAGCCAGAAATGGCCATTCCGGTCTCCGGGAAGGTGGGCGGCGAGTAACTACGGCCGGGTAGATTATCGATCATATATATATATATATATATAGAGCACAACGGAACATAAATGTTCCTTAAGCAGATCGGTGAATATTGAATAGCTGAGGTAGAGTGCATTCCGAGATGATATAGTGAAGAAAAAAGGGCTCGTCGGAAAAAAGAGTTGTAATCGTGAATTTTCAAGTTGGTCATACCAATCCGTCGTCAGACGAATATATATATATATATATATATATATATATATATATATATATATATGATTGATTGTCTACCCGGCCGTAGTTACTCGCCGCCCACCTTCCCCTCCCAAACAAGCCAATGTAATTGTTCTCTCTTCACCTCCCCCGTCCAAAAGCATGCCCCGATTAATGGTCCACCCACCACACACTCACACCAGCTGTTTGTTTGTCACCATCTGTCCTGTCCCACCACTTCACTTTCTCCTCTGTTCATTTATTCTGACTACGGGTTGGTGTCACCAACTTGTAAATTTACGAGTACAACTCCATTTCCCGAAGAGCATTTTGTTTTCATTATACAATCTCGGGATGCAAACCACCTCTGTTATTCATATATATATATATATATATATATATATATATATATATATATATATATATATTTCTGGGTCTGACCCTAAAAAGTCATGTCCGAATCACCTGACTCCATGTCCTGCACTTAATAATTTCAGAAATTATTTACCCGATTATTCTCTGGAGTCCATATACCAGAAACCGCATAGAGAACGCTGGGGGACCCACTGAGGAGCCGAACCCCTCGTTGCTGTGTCACACAGCAGCAGAAACATCGGCGAAACACGTGTCTGGGCTTTTAGCTAGTATCTATGTCGGAAGTACGGTATAACGTCTTTGTCATATATATATATATATATATATATATATATATATATATATATATATATATATATATATATATGATTATGTGTGGCTCACCGATCTGCTTAAGAAACATTTATGTTCCGTTGTGCCCTGGAACTCAGACTAGAGTACTCACAGGCAGTCACATAGCGACGTGTAGCACATGTTGATAATTTGGAACCGACAAAGACAAGGGACACCGGAATGGCCATTTCTGGCTTATTAGCCGTCATCAGCCAGTCATACCCAATCCCAAGTGTGGAACCCCTGGGATTCAAACCTGCGACCTTTGGTATTTGAGTCGAACGCTCTACCATTGAGCCACGGGCTCGTTGCTTTGTCGGTTGCGATCGGGAATATGATGATTATGTGTGGCTCACCGATCTGCTTAAGGAACATTTATGTTCCGTTGTGCCCTGGAACTCAGACTAGAGTACTCACAGGCAGTCGCATAGCGACGTGTAGCACATGTTGATAATTTGGAACCGACAAAGACAAGGGACACCGGAATGGCCATTTCTGGCTTATTAGCCGTCATCAGCCAGTCATACCCAATCCCAAGTGTGGAACACCTGGGATTCGAACCCGCGACCTTTGGTATTTGAGTCGAACGCTCTACCATTGAGCCACGGGCTCGTTGCTTTGTCGGTTGCGATCGGGAATATGATGATTATGCGTGGCTCACCGATCTGCTTAAGGAACATTTATGTTCCGTTGTGCCCTGGAACGCAGACTAGAGTACACACAGGCAGTCGCATAGCGACGTGTAGCACATGTTGATAATTTATATAAATATATATATATATATATATATATATATATATATATATATATATATATATATATATATATACCCCACTACCATGAATGACGCCCCCCTCAGCCTCTTCCAATTTTGTCCTGCCCACACTGCGCCCGCAAGTTCAACCCACGCATCGGCTTGATCGGTCCCCTGCGAATCCATCGCACGGAGGCTGGTAAACCAGCGCCTGGGGCTCCGGCATACAGTCGTTGTGCCCGCCTCAACTGCGCTCACTGCTCCCGCACATTCACATGCCACATGGGCCTATTCGGACACATGCGGTAAACCACCGGAGGCTAAGCTACATCAGCACACACTATCTACACCAATACATCGACAAAACCCTCACGATCACCATGTACCTGAGTATATCACGGTTTCCTAGAAACCGTGGCTGGGAAGGCTGCCAATCTGACGCTTAAACCAGACCACGACGTCGGCCCAGTGTATGTGCTGTGTGTTTCGAGTGGCTGACCAGTGGACTGGGAGTCAGACGGCGATGGCTGCTCCATATCCCCTGAGTTAGTGAATCCTGGTGTGTGCGTTATGGGGGCCAGGTCATGCTGTGGAGCGCGAAGACGGGTACGCCGAATCATCAGCCAATGCGTCCACTCCCACGTCAAGCCACTGACTGGCTCGGACAGTGGTCTGAATTTGGGGGTGGGGTAGAGAGTGAGGTCGAGAGCTCAACGCATTTTCCTCACTATAAACAATCTGACGCGCTTGAAACTATCACGGTGCGCTAAAAGCCGTGGCTTTGAAGGTTGCCAACTGACGGGATAACTCGGACCGCGTGGTCAGCCCAATGTGTGTTTTGTGTGGAGTGGCTGACTTGCGGACTGAGAGTCAGGCTGCAATGGTTCCTTCTTAATGTGGCCTTTAGGGCACTCCCACTCCGTGGGATCCGAGCCAGGTGTGGTGGTTCGCCCAGGGCGGCTCCGGCCGCGCCAGCCACCTGCGCCCTCTCCCATCTCCGGTCTTCTTGACTCTGTCTTGACACCGGGCTCAGGTGGGGGAGGAGGAGAGAGTGCGGTAGCTGCAGCGCAAGGCTACTTTCACTTAAAACTAATTCCCGCGCAAGTCACCGTCCCTGCACTACCCTTCCATGGAGCATACGGTGGACATCGTCGAAATCGACGGTCGAACTATCGTGTGTATGTTTTTCGGCAGAACTTCCACCATATGGTTAGATTATATTGTAGGGACATTTTGAGTGACGTAAATTTTAGGAAAGTATCCGAGCTTTTTATCCTGCTTTGCCAGTAGACCCAAAAAGGATGCGAACCTTGAGGAGAGGGTGTTTTTAAGGGGAAGTTTGAAAACGCCTCTAATAACAGTCGTTCTCTTCATTAAAAAAGTTAAGTTTCAGAAGAAGAATTTTTCTGGCAGAGACTAAATAAAGTAACTTCTGTCCTTGTGCAGCCGAGGAGAAATGAATCGTCAAGGATGCACACTGTCTCAGTTGCGTGTTCATATCACGTCGGGGTCAACAATAGGGCAGCAGCTTAATTTATTCGGGAAGAGTCTAGCCACTACGACCTTCAGGTCCGGTTCCGTATAAGAAAAGAAGTGGAACGCCAGTTGCGAGGATAGGGTATTCTCTACAGCACTAGCGGGTTGGAAAGGTTTGGCAGCCTCCGAACTATGAGATGAGGCCATGCGTGAGTCAGTCTTGAGTATGATTGGCCGATACGGACAGCCGGGATTGGCGAGGGCCAGATAGCCACTAGGTGCGCACGTGCACGCACGCGAGAGGTTCTGCATTACAACACGCGTGCGGGGTTGGGCCACTACAGCCGCCAGGGCGACAAAAACAAGGATAGGGAGACTTCTCACACAAATTTCAGCAACACACGGTTCATGAAGTAGCCTTAATATGGGCACCATTTGTTTTTATGGTTACTGTAACTGCAAGTCCTTACTTGCCCGTTTGAAAGGGCAAATATGGATTTCCATTAGCTTATGAAATTATTAACCATACTGGCAGCGGCCCAGGTACTAGGTAAAAGCCCACACGCGTGTTTTGCCGATCTTCTATCGCTGCAAATGCTTTTATCTGCTCAAACTTCACTGCAGTAGCAACATTTTCACAGTTGTTACCACCGCAGAATTAACATAAGCGTCCCTCAATAACCACAAAGGATGGCATCGTGAGGTCTACAAGAGAAGATGTTCCTGTCAGTGTTTTGGCTTACAGGTTTTAAAGCACCGTTGACTGTTTTTAAACCACTCAGAATAAAATGGATTTCGCACGTTAAAGTAGTGTAAAAAGTGCTGACGTAAGTTGTTTTTGAGAAAAATTGCAAAATTGCTCATGTTTCAGTCTTTTATAGGATTTAGAGCTTTTTGAAAGTAAATCTTGAAAGGATGCATCCTAATAAAGGAACCTAGACACGTCCACCCGAGAATACGTGAAGTCTCAGTTTGGCAAGGGAATAGACAAATCTGTCGAGACCTGTGTTGGAAATTCTCCTAATGGAGACATGAAGAGGAGTAAAAAATTGCAAAGAGCCTACATTCACGAAAATAAGGAAAACTTAAGCAAAACTTAATATGAAATAAGCTTACTAAATCTTCCAACATCTAAAACATGTAGTTTCTAACGCCATTAGTTCCCAAAAATCTGATTTCCTGTGAGACGTGTTATTTTAATTACTGCTTGCTAACAGAAGGAGTATTGAAAGATTTCATTTATTGTTCCCTCGGCTTCTAATGTACAACGTGGTCAGAAAATAATAGCTGTGGTAGGAGCTTCCTTCGAATTTAAAACTTTATTTTCTGGCTTGATAAAGCATCCCAGTCAAAGAACTTGCCTGTTGTTCCTACACTCATCGCAGATGATATGTTCTGATATTCGAACTGGAAAATGCGTACAACATACCCGGAAACGGAAAATACGCAGATTCGGCTATTCAAATCATATAGTTTTGAAGCGCCTTCAACCGTGGTACCCACGCCACCAAGCCTACCTTCGAGATGCCGTAAGAGTGGAGGCCAAAGTGCCTTCCAAAAAATTCTACAGCCTCTTCAGTGCATCGACCGAACCACACGAATAAAAAGGCAGAATTTCCGGCCAAAAAAGACAACAAAAGATGTGCATTGTGATAGTAATTTCGTTCACACGTGGCACGCTTAAAGGGAAGAGGTGGGTAGTCGCGTATCTCGCGCTTGTAGAAATGCAATAAAGACCATAGTAGGAAGGTGTAATTGTAGTTTTGACTGCGTCACTTGACAGACTTACGAACCAAAAGTGTGGGTGTGGCATGTGTTTGGTTACAGGGTGGGAGACTAAGCGCTTTATTCGAACTGCAATAACCTCGCCAGTGTAACAGTGGTGGGGTTGGAGAATAAGCCCAAAGGCAGAACGGGAAGAGTGAGTTCCGTTAACGATCGGTGAGCGTGTCGAAGTCGTGAGGTCGTCAACACGAAGGTTTCCCAAATCAGCAGTCAGGGCAGACGGATTAGGTAGGACAGGCTTTTACTGAGGCAAAGAGCTTACAAGGGGCTCTGCACACAGCTGCAGCTAGCGGTATCCTCAGGTCAGTTGTTGTGGTTGTGTGTGTCAGCTGGGGTGTAGGGGTACTAGTTAGGGGTAGCACCACACAGATAGCATTTGGTCGCTCCATTTGTCTCGTACAGGTGGTGAATGCTCCTGTGGCCACCTCTGACTGGTACCCAACTCTCACCTGTGGCTCCTCGAAGTTGGGTTCTTCCCAGCGGCCACACCTCGTGCAACCGTCACGACCGGCGGGCTAAACCAGGTGAGGGTCTCCGGTGTTGTGTGCCTCCCCACCCGGTGGGGGCGACAGCAACCCCGTAGGCGGTCCAGACTAACTCGGGTCGTTCTCCCACTAAAACAAATCCGTGACCCATAGTGGAGTTCGGCAGCCGTCTGGGATGTCCGAGCAGCCCTATTTAGGGATAGCACTGCTTGCCTCCTTGCAGAGGAAGGGGCTAGAAAATGTGCCCTAAAAAATTGCTGGGTCTCACGTCTTCTGCAGCCGGCCACGGCTCGCAGATCGCAAACTACGTGGTCGTAAAACTCAAACAAACAACTATACCCCCATCCCCATCCCCCTTGCCATACTCTCCAGGCTGCTCGGGTGAGTCCACTCACACTAGCAGCCTGGAATGTTCGTTCCCTTTTAGACAATCCTAGGAGCAACCGACCGGAACGGAGGACGGCGCTAGTCGCTCAGGAACTGGCGCGCTACAAGGTGGACATTGCTGCTCTCAGCGAGACCCGATTCTCTGAACAGGGTCAGCTGGAGGAGGTGGGGGCCGGCTACACCTTCTTCTGGAGCGGCCGGCCAAAGGCAGAGCGACGCGAAACTGGTGTTTCCTTTGCCATCCGTAACGACATCGTGGGAAGTCTGCCCTGTCTGCCGCAGGGTATCAATGATCGCCTGATGAGCCTCCGCCTGCCTCTTCAGGGAGACCAGTTCGCCACCATCATCAGCGCCTACGCTCCCCCAATGACGAGCTCTGATGCGGCGAAGGACAAATTCTACGAGGACCTGCACGCCTTGCTGGCGACTGTGCCGAAAGAGGACAAGTTAATTGTCCTTGGTGACTTCAATGCCCGCGTCGGGATGAACCACGCTGCCTGGCAGGGAGTTCTGTGTCCCAACGGTCTCGGTAGCTGTAACGATAACGGCCTCCTTCTTCTGCGCACGTGCGCGGAACACCGTCTCCTGCTGATCAACACCTTCTTCCGCCTTCCGACGCGGGAGAAGGCCACGTGGATGCATCCTCGGTCGCGGCGCTGGCATCTGCTGGACTATGTTCTCGTCCGGAGGCGAGATTGACAGGACGTGCTGGTAACCAAGGCGATCCGCGATGCCGATGGTTGGACAGATCACCACCTCGTCATCTCCCAGATGAGGCTCCGACTGCAACCCCGACGAAGGCCCCAAGGTAAGAGGCTGTCATGTAAGTTAAATACTCTTTTATTAAATTTGCCTGCTCACTGCTTTGATTTCAGCAACCAAATAACCGGGAAACTGGAGGACCTGCATGCTCCAGATGATAACGCTACCGTGGAGACACGATGGTGTCAACTGCGAAATGTCATCCAGTCCACCGCCCCCGATGTCCTCGGACGCGCACGCCGTCGACACCAGGACTGGTTGGACGACAATGACGCCTACATAAGCAACTTACTCGCGGAGAAGAATGGACTACACAAAGCCTACATGGACCTTCGGACTGACGCCACCAAAGCAGCCTTGTTCAGATGCCGGCGCCTTGTACAACAACGACTGCGGGAGATGCAGGATGCCTGGATGATCCGAAAGGCTGAGGAAATCCAGTGGTATGCGGACCGCAATGAAATGAAAAACTTTTTCAAAGCCATCAAGGCCATCTACGGCCCGTGTATCAAGAGGTCCGCACCGCTGCTCAGCACTGACGGCACAATACTGCTGACAGAGAAATCGCAAATTCTGAAGCGCTGGGCCGAGCACTGTAGAAATGTCCTTAATTGCTCATCAGCCATCTCCGATGCTGCCATTGACCGGCTCCCGCAAGTGGACACGAACAATGACCTGGATCTGCCGCCTTCCCTACCAGAAACCATCCGGGCCGTGCAGCAGATTTCCAGCGGTAAAGCACCGGGATCCGACGCAATCCCACTGGAAGTCTACAAGCACGGTGGGCCCCGGCTGATGGCAGAACTCACAACACTCTTCCAGGAGATGTGGCGCCAAGGACAAGTTTCTCAGGATTTCAAAGACGCGACCATCGTCCATCTCTACAAACGGAAGGGATACTAGCAACTCTGTGATAATCACAGAGGCATCTCGTTGCTCAACATCGCCGGGAAGATCTTCGCCCGTTTCCTTCTCAATCGTCTTAACGGTCACCTAGAGCAGGGCCTGCTCCCAGAAAGCCAATGTGGCTTTCGCCGACACCGCGGAACAACCGATATGATCTTTGCCGCCCGCCAGCTACAAGAGAAGTGTCAAGAGATGCGAACTCACCTATACACTATCTTCATGGATCTAACGAAAACCTTTGACACGGTGAATCGTGACGGACTGTGGAAAGTCAGGCAGAAATTTGGTTGTCCTGTGCGGTTCACGCACATGGTGCGTCAGCTTCATAACGGGATGACGGCGTGCGTCACTGACAACGGGACGGTATCCGAAGCATTCGCAGTGACCAACGGAGTGAAGCAGGGCTGCGTACTGGCCCCCACCCTCTTCAGTCTCATGTTCTCGGCTATGCTCATGGACGCCTACCGTGATGAGCAGCCTGGTATCCGCATCGCCTACAGAACTGACGGGCACCTTCTCAACAGTCGGCGTATGCAGGCTCCAACGCGCGTGTCTACGACTACAGTCCATGACTTGCTCTTCGCGGACGACTGCGCCCTTAACACCGTGACGGAGGAGGACATGCAAAGGAGCATGAACCTCTTCACCGAAGGCTGCGCCGATTTCGGATTAACAATCAGTACAGCCAAAACGGTTGTCATGCACCAGCCGCCACCCAGCGTGGAATACAATGCTCCTCGAATCAATGTCAACGGTGCTCAACTCAAAAACGTCGAAACCTTCGCTTATCTAGGAAGCACGATAACGCGTAACACGAGAATCGATGAGGAGGTTGCCCAACGGATCTCCAAAGCTAGTCAGGCCTTCGGCCGGCTGCAGGCCTCCGTGTGGAATCGCCGCGGTTTTCACTTGAACACCAAACTGAAGATGTACAAGGCCGTCGTCTTGACGACACTCCTTTATGGAGCGGAAACCTGGACCGTCTACTCGAACCAAGCCAGAAAGCTGAATCACTTTCATCTCAGCTGCCTCCGCAGAATACTGAAGCTGAGATGGCAAGACAGGATCCCGGACATGGAAGTCCTGGAGCGGACCGGAATCCTCAGCATCCATGCCATGCTGAGGCAAGTGCAACTGCGATGGAGCGGCCACCTGGTAAGAATGGACGAGGAGCGACTACCCAAACGACTTTCTACGGAGATGTCGCTACGGGTTCTCGTCGACAGGGAGGTCAAAAATGACGCTACAAGGATACTTTGAAGAAATCGCTGAAGCAACTGCAAATCAACTCGGCGACCTGGGAAGACCTCGCCCAGGATAGACCGGCATGGAGAAGATCAGTGAAGACTGGCAAGGCCAAAAGAGCGGCACGAAAGTCACCAGCGCCCCGGACCAACACCGCCAATGCCCAGGCCTTGTCAATATGCCCGCGGTTTTAACGCTTCTTCCGCGCGCGAATCGGCCTAGGTTGAACATCTTCGGACGCAATGCACCAACAATCCGACAATTCCAATTTCTACGTCAAATTCTGCCAACCCTCCTTCTGATTCCCCCACCGTCACTCCTGGGATCAATTCCATTACTCTCAACATCATAGAGACCACATCCATCTACTCATCGCCTGTTACCCCCACCACCGCAACCACCACCGCCTTCACTACCGCGACCACCACCATCAGCGATAGGGAATCTCTCCTAAGCTGTACTCAATGCGACCGCACATTCACCTCACGCATCGGCCTGCTCGGTTACTTGCAAATACATCATACAGAGACCGGTGAGCCAGTGTCTGGAGCACAATCACACAGCAGAGATCGTTGCCTCCACTACCCTCACTGTCCTCGCGCATTCACTCATCGCATGGGCCTATTCGGTCACATGCGCATCCATGACAGCGGAATACACCACAATGCCGACAACACCGATACACCATGCACACCCTCCGCTCCTGCCATTCTTAGCGCCCCTGACACCCCCACTACCATGAATGACATCCCCCCCAGCCTTTACCGATTTCTCCTGCCCACACTGCGGCCGCAAATTCAATTCACGCATCGGCCTGATCGGTAACCTGCGAATTCATCGCACGGAGGCTGGTGAACCAGTGCCTGGGGCTCCAACATACAGCCGACGCGCCTGCCTTCTCTGCCCTCACTGCTCCCGCACATTTACACACCGCATAGGCCTATTAGGACACATGCGCCTCCACGACAACCTCCGGTAAACCACCGGAGGCTTAGCTACATCAGTGCACACTACCTACACCAATACATCGACAACACCCTCACAATCACCATTTACCAGAGTATATCACAGTTTTGTCTGAAGTCTCCATGTCTTTTTAGGAACCGGGATTCCACCCCGGGCAAGTGTGCATCCGTAGATGGTTGCTGATTGTCTGCCGAAGAAGTCAACGGGTGCAGGCTGCAGAGACGGTGCCATCCCCCTCAAGGTAAGACCTGGGTTCACGTTCAGATGCCGTGCACTCCGTCGAACTGGAAAACAGATTCAACCATGTCAACGCGCCGAATTCTTGGAAGCTGTTCTGAATGCGAAAAAAAGAATTAGTTCTCTTAAACAAAGAATAACTTCGCGGGATTTTCACATTCTGGGGTAGATCATTCCACATGGTTATGGCGTTTTCGGAAAAGAATCGACGATACTGAACTGCGCGAGCTAATGGAAGAAATAAAAATACATTGCGGTGACTGCTGCGCCAAACGTGGTCAAGCTGCCTCACAGTGGTAAGGGGATTAAATGTACGACTGTTAAAAAGCTTAAACAGTAAAAATAGTTCCTTCTGTAATCGGCGAAACCATAAGGGATTAATGTTTATAAGCCCATAGCGTACGTGATACGTCATATTACGGTGCTCCGACGATAAAATTCTTTTCGCAAAGAAGTGCTGAAACGATACTTTTTTCTTCCATTAACTATTGCGCAGAAGGCGTAATAGAAATGAGCGGTATTCCAGGCCAGGCTTAACGTACATTCTATAAAGGCGGAGTCTTAGATCAATAGTTTTAAAATTTTGGATGATAAACCCGGTAGTTCTGCGTGCTCTGAATGATTGAGACCGTTGGAATATGATATGACCGGATCCTTAACAACGCCAGGCACATTAAATCGTGACCACCTATGCTAAGTTGAGGCTGATCGTCGTCGCCAACAACCATAACGGAACCTTTGTGCCAAGAAAGGGAAAGGTACCATATGCAGCACCACTGGACAAAGGCCACTAGATCATGTTTTAATAGATCAAACACGGTGTCGCGATCTGCCAGTTTGTATCGATAGGCACATTTCAAACCGTTGGAATACATAAAGGGCCTTCCATTCAGAAATAAACCTGGTACATCATTGACAAAAGACAAAATAAAAGCGGACCAAGCACACTACCCTGAATACCTTTACTCCTCAAACGTGCTGCGTTTGAAACAACATTGGAGATCTTAACGTGTTGTGTGCGAGATCTCAAGTAAGAAGATATCGATCTCGTAATTTACCGCATATACCGAAAGAGGAGAGTTTCAGGATAAGAAGGTCATAGTCAACACGATAGAAGGCCTTTTTGGAATTGAAATAGACTATGTAAAGTGCAAAGACATTTTCCCTAGATTTTAGAAGGCGATCAAAGTAAGAGAGCTGATAGGTATCACAAGACTTTGTTTTGAGGAACCCTTACTGGGCTGCACTCAGAAGGTTATTCTCGGTTAAGTGATTCATAATCTTATCTTTGATCAAGGTCTCCAGGATTTTTGAAGCTGCGGACGGCGTGTTGATTGGCCGAAAATCGTCAAATGCGTAGATTGGCCGTATTTGGTGATAGGTAGATTGTGCGATTCCTTCCGCACACTGGGAAACGTTTCACTTTCCAGAGCTTCATTTAATATCTTACACAGAAGGGACTGGAAAATATAATTAGCATCCGCCTTTATAATACTGATCGCCACGCCATCTGGTCCAGGAATATGAGATTGACGAAAACATCGAATGGCTACGGTTGCGTCCCAGAGAGTAAAAGTTATGGTTTCGAAATGTGTCGTAGCTACTCCTTTGTTACATCAGGATGCACAATCACACGTGAATTGGTTTCTAAGTGGAGTGAACCAGTTTCCTTCCACTCTGACTGTGGTGCTAACTTTGACTCAAAACTCTTCCAATACGTTTTTCCCCTACTTCAAGTACACGAAACCCGTACCACTTTATACCACCCTGAAGTGAATGGCTTGTTTGGACGGATTAAACGTACACTCAACAAAATATAACTGGCCTTCATAAAAGACGGAAACGAACATGACTGGCTTATCACGGATTGATTCACTCCACCACGGGGTGCACATCCAATTTTCTGTGTACCGCACGTGAGCTGTGGTAGCCATATGAACTCTCCAATCCTCTCCCTACTCTAGATCTTACTCTGGACATCGAATATGCCACAAAGCTTAGGTGTATTATTAGACTGGTGCGCGATGCTACATGAACTAGTATACTGTCTTCTTCATCCGACCAGAAGTTTCTTCATAACCGTAAGTGTTCGGGACAAACTTATCAAATCGTCGACTTAGTGTTAATTGATAACCCTATACCTCCCCGGGGTACAACCTCAACGTTCAACCATCCATGCCAAGTACCATTCATCGCTATAAAAATTTTCACTCCTCTGAAGTTCCTTCCCGCAGTGCTATCAAACCTGACGTTAAACCCTTTAGGACTCATTTCTCTAAACTAAAACCTTACTGCGGACGCCTACCACTCTGTTCGCCTGATTCACTTCCAATACTCCCCGATGATCGGTTCCCCAGTAGAAAAAAAAGTCTTCAACCCTGCACCCATAGATGAAATGGATACTGAGGACAGTGTCTGATCCTACAGGGGGCATTGTAACGGTCGGTTGGTCAAGTTTTGGTGGGCAACTTGAAGCTACTAACTCAGTTTCTAAATCGTTTTCCTAGCCACGGTGTCTTCGATTTCGCCACGACCACCCGTTCCTCTGGACACCTCTACAGAGTCAACTCCTTGTCAATTGTCTACCTTCTAAACATCCTCCTCTCATTTACTAACACTAGTTATCGTTTATCAATTACTGTACCATTACGCATTATATTTCTATCACCACATTCACTAAACATTAGCAATCATATTCCATACTCTTACATCGGACGTAATTATACTTATATACTAAATGATGATGACAAAATAGGTTAATAATCCGTCTCCTTCAGGAAATCTCCCAACCGAAGACCTTTTTGTAGATCCCGAAATACCGGCCTCATCGAAGGACATCAACCTCAATCCAGAAGCAGAAGTAAATCAGGAAGTAAGAGCAGCAACAACAACAGATAATTCTTTTGGCACCATTGTTACACGGAACTTGACTAACCACAAAGGGAATTTCATTCTCTCGAGCATTAAACAAGGGAAAGTGGGTGTCAAACTCCCGGAGAGCGTATGTACGAGTCCTTAGCTTCAAACGTCGTACTCGTGATTCAGTTTGAGTTTCAACTCGTACACATATTTTGAATGAGTGTTATTATATTCAGTCTTACAGCCTACTAAGTAGTAGGTCTATTACATTCAATCTCGAGCATTCTTCGACCTCCTCATCTTGATCTTTGCACTTTGAATACTGTGGTCATTCACAAGGCCGCCCGCACATTTAGAAAAAGTATGCCTGGCATACAGAATTTCGACGTTTCACCGCTTACGGAGAAGTCAAAATTCATAAACCCATTTAGAATTAATTTTGAGCAGGTTCGTAGATTATTTGTTGATCTGAAAATTTTAGGATGGCCGGAAACGGGCATGGGATGGTGTTAGGACGCACGATAGGCATGCAAATATGTGTTTTTAAATCTGCATTCTAGTGTTTCGATTTTAATATACCATAAGGATCGTCGCTGCTTTGTATTCGTAAAACAGTTCAGACCTGGTAGGTTGCCTATATTGGCCAAATTATTTTTAACATGTGGTAACAATTTACAAATCTCTGATAGCACTTCCCCGCTAAACGTGAGGACCCACGCTCACCTCAAACACTGGCTACGTAGGCGGCTCGAGAGCCTCTTACTGTCGTTAACGCGGCCATTCCTAATCCATTAGGCTGTTAAATGTCCAGGTTCGCGAACTTGAGAAATGTTCCTGACGCGGGAACTGTCTTATTGGCCGTCTTGAGCCTAAGTGCAATTTCACGGACAACCGCGCAGGCATCGATATGACTCACACGAATGGGGACTACCGGCTCAGTCAATCTGAGAACCGAAAACCACACAACTGCGCATCGATGCTGCATCGCGCAAAAACGCTCCGGCTACGCTTTTGGGTAACCTTGTGGCAGGGGTTATAACCCTTAGTCGCTATCACATATTGAGTCTCTGTTGATGTCACTATATGTAGAGTACTTGAGCGCAGAGATTTTCTAAGTTTTTGCTGTCGGGCTGGTGTAGAAAATTCGTTTACAGCGTCACAAATTTATGGCACTTGACTTGTCTCTGCTGTGTCGTACTTCGTACGACTAGAGGCATTACACTGAAAAATGCTGAGGTATCAACCGTTATCAGTCATTGATAATCCAACCCCCGTTGCCGTAGTACCTTAAGTTGGAACCAGCGAGTCATTAAACATTTGATGTTAAACGATCTCATAACTAAAGGTTGCGAATTTTTAGTATTCCTTATTATGCCGAATGCGTGTAAATATGGTTACATCGGAAACCTTGGTAACGATCCATAATTAACATACTTCTACCGTGCAAAATTGTTATTTTCGGCTCCTTGCCGTTTAAATTTTTAGGTAAGTTACAAAAAATCTGAATTTGCTACTTAGTTAAAGTTTGGCGGTTGTTGAGCCCACGAGCTGGGAGATGCCCTCCAAAGACCATTTATTAAAAAACCCAACGGATTAGTAGCAGTGATGGTGGTGGTGGTGGATGACAGACGAGAAAGCAGCCGATCAGTCAATGGATCCCAAGCTATACCTCACAGCGTATGCACGTAGTGCCTGCGTACCTTAACTCTTCGTCCTGTGTATGGGTGATTCACTGCCGTAATTCGGGTAGTTTATTGGACTAATTGAAGATTCTGGTAAAATATTTATCTAGGACACGTGCGGTTCGAGAATATACCATTATCTCTTTCATCCCCAGGGTGATTTTCCTACGTCAACACTCTTCAGACTCGGAGTCCCAGATATGTCTCCAGCTGAACTTATTTGCGTGACACGGATTCACCTCCTCACTCAAAATCACAAATACGCTTGCCGTCAGAATTTAAGTGGAGTGATTTAGGATTGGCTAGCTTAAATAAACCTGTGATAAAGATAGCCACCTCGGGTTTAAGGTGAGGTCAGTGGAAAACACCTTTTTCGGAAATTGATGAGGACATTTATAAAAGAGGAAGACAGTTCAGTAAAAGTAAGATGAATTTTTAGCCTCTCGGGCTTTTCTGGGCCTTTTTTGAAATGCTTTATATACCTTTCTTGATCCAAAACGGCAGTTATTTACTACGCGAATTTGCGAAGGGCGGCCGGGGAAGACGTAACCGCAGTGAGCAAGGTGCCGTCGACTCCGCGAGATGCACAAGGTAACCCCATATCGTTGCCCCCTTCGGCGGGCGACACGATCGAACTCTGCGCCGGAATTGTTGACAAAAAAGGTGCCAGTCCAGAACAGACCGCAGTAGAGGAAATTTTCGAGGAGTGCGGCTATCGCGTATCGGTGTCTGACTTGAAGAAAATTTGCTTCGTTGCGTACGTCTACTGCTTTATTATCTTCCCCTTTTAGTTGCCTGCTGAACATTCTCAGCTAACAGGCACGCTATGTTTACTACGCGCGATAAGACGCGTCCTAGATGTCAACTGAAAGAAAATAAGCTAAATTTCTTGAACACGGTGTCTATTTGCTTGGAGTTTTGAACGTATAATCTAACACACCGTCAGAGTCAGGAACAGGTGGAGATAATATATGCACAGGTGTGCATTGCTTTTGGGATGGGTTTGTCGTGCGGTGGCACACTTAGTGATTAACAGGTCTTGCTGAGCATTACTTACGGATGGCTGGCACTACCACTTCCAAGTCGCCGGTGTTGGCGGTCTTGAACCTAAGTACAATTCCCCGGTTACCGGGCCTCATTGCTATGCGCGAAAGAGTTGTCTCTGTGCCATTTAGGAAGAACTTGTTCCGTTTATTAATTGACTGTGTTCTATCGAACCCTGCCTCGAGAAGCTCGTAATTTGCACTTGCCTTATCGAGTAAGCTGAGACTTCATTCCTTCCCACTGCCAATGTCTGTTTGATCATTCACCGATGGCGTAATCTTCTCCTTTTCCACGTAATTTCTCTGTCCCCTACTACACCGGATCTGGTAAATGACTCCTGTCACATTTGGCCGTAGCCTTGAATCTTGCGATCTCTGCTTACCGCCGAATAATCGCATTTAGCTTATGTGACATCCTACTTCCGAGTAGTTTGAGATGACGGGTGACAGCCTCAGACTTTGCGTGAGTGCTCTCCAAAACTTGGTTTTATATGGTATCCTCGCCTCATGTATGAGTGCATCATTGTATCTGAACACTGGCGAGTTGACATCCTTTTGTCAAGCCTCATAACTGTCGGACAAAAAAGGCTAGAAGCGTAACATCTGGCATGCCTACACCGAAGCCGTCTGGCAACACAGGAGGTGTCTTTTCCGTTTGTTGCCGCCCATGATTTTTAAGAAGGTTTGTGGCGCTTGAAAATCCTACAAAGCACTCCCTGCGGTACGCGACGTGGTGATAGGCCTAGATTTAGCCCTGCACGTCATGTCAGCCACACTGACTAAACCTCCCACCATCGAGATGGTGGTCTCGCCGACACTGGAGAATCCACCTTCATGGCAAACCAACGCATTTCTTGCCACAATAAAACTGAAACGCTTGAATCTTTCACGACACGCTAAAATTTATGGCTTGGAAGGTTGCCAACTGACGTGTTAACGCCGTTTTTCTCAGTGCTGTTAGTCAAGATAAGGTAGTCTTCATTGAACTCTCATGCATATGAGTTTGGAGCCACTCCCCATGGAAGTTTGGTAGTGCTGTGGGGACCAGGTCCTGTGTACCACGTGTAGACCCATTGTTTAACTTCAGCCCGCGCCTACCTCTGGTTGTGTTTATTTCGTATGGCCATCGGATCAATGTGGGTGATGGAGGAGATTGTGGTAGATGCTGCCTCACTACAAACTTATTTACGCGCAAGTCACCAGTGCCTCGCCCACTGCGTGAGGCCACAAGTGGATACCGTTATCCGCGACGGTCGAACTGTCTTATTTATTGGTCCGACGTTGACTTGTTGCTCGAGTAAAGTCCTGAAACTAGTCTGGTTTTCTCGCTTGCCTATGCCAACTGACATGTTTACTCTGACCACAGTATTTAGCTGGTTTCTCTGTTCGATAAACACAGGTGAGCGAATGCGTGCAAGTAACAGTAACCTAAAACATCAGCCTGCCTGTACATCCGGGGTTTAAGGGAAAGTTGAGTTGAATGATTCCAGTTCAGCTTCTACAAAAGCGCTTCAGTCGCATTTGAATGTCATTTTGATAATTTTGTAGGAGCATAGGACCAAAAAGACCTATCTCGTTGTTGATAATCTTACCTTGACTTGTTAGTCTCCAATATTCTTCAGATTGTCGTAAAAGAACCTTCTCTCCTGGACAGTTGAACTCCGAAATGGGCCTAACCTTTGAGTCAAAGGGCTTAAAAGTACAAATGTTTAGGTATCGCATAGCTCTGTTTTTTTTACACATATTCGTCTAGCCATACCTTTGGTTTGCTTGTTTAGTCGGCAACCAAAGCATGGCATCACTTAATTTCGAATATGTTGGTTTGGAAAGACTGCAATAAATACCTAAGTAAACCTGCCCGAGATCTCGAAGGCAATTCAAGTAACGATGACGTGAGAAAGTTTTAACGGACGTTGTACTGTCCGACTCACCGTAACGGTTATGTCTTTAGTATCAGACACAAGGGAGCGTCAAAAAACCATTGCACCAAGCCTCCGGACCAGACAAGTTTGAATCTTCAGTTTTATTCCAGTTTGTGAACACTCTGACACCCAGTTTTGTGCGGAGTAGCTGACTGGCGGACTGAGAGTCAGACTTTAATTGCTCTCACTCCATGGGATCCGCGCCAGGTGTGGCGGCACGCTCAGGGGCGGCTGCGGCCGCGCCAGCCACCTGCGCAAGCTCCCGCCTCCGGTCTCCTTGACTCTGTCAGGTCACCGGGCTCAGGTGGGGGAGGAGTGTGTTAGCTGCAGTGAATGTCTATTATAGCTTAAGGCTAATCCACGCGCATGTCACCGTCCATGCACCACCCTTATGTGGAGCATACGGTGGACATCGTCTGCCATCAACGTTTGAACTGACTTCAATACGTTTTTATACGCTCATTGTCTACTTTCATTTCGTTTATCCTGACTTTCAGGCAGTGGCGGTGAAGTAGTATTTTTTGTACCCAACACGATACTGTCGTGGTCTTACAACACCACTTGTACTCGTTTACTCTTATAGTACAAATCTAACGTAACAGCATCCCGAATTGCTTCGGCCTTTTAACAAGTCGGTCTCGTGTCTCCGGTCTTAGTGAACTGAATAGCTGACTATTCTGGTAATGTCGGCTTCTCTGTACAATGTTGGCTGGTCTGCCTTGGCTGCCCAAAAATGCATAAAGCAGCTCTTCAGGTTGAAAGGGTAGTACCTTCAGTTTGTTGAGCCTTTCGTGGTACAAATTGCTTTCAACCTCCAAACAACCAAAGTAAGACGCCCCTTGCCATTAATAAACGTCACCTTAAAGCGGTGAATATCTGCGAGTTGCTGCTGAATGGGTAGAGATAGAAATTGCCTAAATCGACGTTGCTCGTTGGATCTATTCTAAGCTTCCAACTTGCCTGTTTACTGGATATGTGGACTCGGCGTGTGTATTTATTGTTAATCGGTCAACTGTCTTGTCAATCCACGTTTTAATCATGCAATAAAATCTGAAGATTTAAAATCAGCTTTGTCTGAATACTCATCGCATGAGAAATGCAGGCTTCTTCTCAAAAAAGATTATTAGAATTAATTGTGGTTAAATTTTGAGTGCATTTTCGGTTACTGCAAATGCTGGCTGTCTTAATTAAATACATTCTCACCGACCTGTCATACCATACTTTAAATACGAACCTCCGTGCCACCATTAATGTCGCAGATGAGTCTAGTTAGTCATCCATTCCGCACTGTCCATCAATATATTGAGGAAGCCGCTGGGTCCCAAATAGTCCACCCTTTTCGCTGTGTAAGAGAGCGTATCGAACTAACCACTTTACGCCACGGATTATTGGTTGTTGAACTGTGGTATTGAGGACGGCGACGAGGCAGGCTCGATCAGTAACTGTCATTTATGTATTCAGGTAAAATTACGCTCCCTGTGTTTGACCGTCGCTGCTGTTATTCGCTCGAATTTCGGCACACTGTAGCAAATTTTATGGTTGGTGCCAGAATTCTTGTTATAAGTAAAATGGTGGTGACCCAGGACTGTTTTCGTCACAAAAAGGACTTCACTGCTCTCACTTTCTCGCGAATAACTCAAGATTACCGCACAATGCCCCTCGACTAGAACAAAACTTTCGAGCCGACGTAATTATCTCTCAAAAAAGCTAAAAACCACCCACTATTAAAAATTTCAGCTGCCCATGGAGAGCAGGAACGCTCTTTACAGGTTTCATGCACACAAATACCGGTGGGGAAATGAATTCGGAAAAAAACGATCGTCTGCTGTACTCGACTAACTGAATTTCCCCACTAACTACATTCTCTTTTCTGTTGTAGGGTGAATGTAGGTACCAGTGGCACATACGCCACCGTATTCTACACGGAGGTAACTGAGGCTCAAAAGGTTGGCAGGGGTGGCGGAAACGAAAATGAGGATGAGCGCATTGAACTCGTCTTCTGGCCGATTGAGGACGCTGACAAGCTGCTCTTCACTAGTGAAACTGGACCGTCCATCCCCACGAGCTTGCTTTTTTCTGTCCTCTGGTTTCAGAAAAACATTCAGCCCCACTTGCTCCCTGTTTCGTGATCGTCCCTCTATGCATAATCTGACATGTAGTAATAATATTTCTCGTGTGGTTGACCCTCGGAAGGAACGCGGGTTTCTTTTGTACCCACAATTATTTGATAGAAATTCTCAACAAGTTTTCTTTTTATTAAAGGCTTACGTACTTGTTTCAAGCGCAAGACTGGGTGTATCTGATGATAACTCCCGGGGGCGAAACGCATAAAAGTCGATACCTTTAGGCTCAAACATTCACTAAAGATAATATGTACCCAAAGTAGTGAAGCTGTTAGGACCGCCCCCGTGCGACATCGAAACCAAAAGGAATCAAGCATAACGCTGTTAACGATTTGCAGCAACAAATATTAGTCATGCCTTGTTTATTTCTGAGAAAGTTAATGCGTGTACTTGGAACCAATCATTCGGAACAAACCTTTTCAAGTTCGGTCCGAGAGTTGTAGTCAAGCTACGCATCAGAATGCAAGAGTTGGAATAAGGTGACTTCTGATTTTTATTTCTGGAACATTGTGCGTTCCTTTAAGATATTGACACGACGTTATGCTGTAGACGTTTTTGACTTCTTATCATCCAAGCACCTAAAAGACGCAGCTGTGGTTCACAATGATCTCAGGGCTTCTGAGTTACTTATTACCTCTTCATTCGGCGGCGCAAAAATTCTAGTTTCGCTATAATACTCCGAAGCAGGGAAAGTGGGAAGAGTTAAGCACATGTTCTGGAAGTGTACCTTTGACCACTTAAATTGTTACCCTAATCCAGACTTCAGAGATTCCCCCAGGAGTGAATGGAGAATCTTTGTCTGAGAGCCTTCATACCTCGGGTAGTGTCTCATTTTTTCCTTATATGGACAAGCCGAAACAGGTGACGATGCAGTACATGGTTTTGTTTTCCCATTTCACCGTACAGCTACCTGTTCAAGAAAGAAGAAAAACAGCTTTAAGTGTGAGCATGCTGAATTGCATGAAGATTTTAGGAGAAATGCTCTCCAAGACAATTGAGCACTCCTATTTGGTCATTTAAAACATTAAATTGCCATTATTTGCAATGTACTATAATCAAGAAACATATTTAGTGACACTGAACGGATTTGACGTTTTACAGAAAGACAACTTAAAAAATAAAAAGTCCATGAGATGTTCAGCCAGACATGACTTTCTATTACCATTTTTGCATTAATTTTGTCTAAAGTCTAATTTTAAGTGCCATAGATCGAAATGACGCTCATTGTGTTATTCAAAAATTTCCGAGTACAACGAAAACTGGAGGAAGTAAACAAAGTATATCAAGAGATTTGAAACAAGGCCTGTTGAGCATATAGCCATTTTTAATAATCATTAGGAGTGTGTGGCGAAGTAGAACCGCAGCTTTTATATGCAAACTAGAGGTAAATAGGTCTCCTGTTATCTGAGAAAATTAATATATCCTAGGCGGACCCAGTGATGAACCTTAGCAGGAACGAATTGGTCCAGTACCGTTATTTTGGCTGCAAAATGGTGAAAAATGTTCAGATATTAACTTCTTTAAAGTCAGAGTTTTAGGATAAGACGCAGGTGGATTAGGCCATAAATATGTTTTTAAAATACGAATAATGGCAGGTTAGCATTTCTATAAAATTCCAAGGACATTTGTTGGAAGGATGATGAACTTCGACGGAGCTCTTATGTGCCTATTACAGAATTCAAACGATGATAACAAAATCTACGAACAGCATAATCTTTAAAACGGAGCCTGGACTTCATATATTTTCATCTGTCTCCGAATTTTAAAAATAGGGATGAGCGATAAAACGTGCGAATGGTTTTATATGGCTTTCATTAAATGACAAAAAAAAACGAGGAGAGCTTTAACTCCTAGAGGAACAAATCCCAGTTTATCCGCTAGGCTTTAGTATACAGAATAAATTGGAGTTTATTTCGTACGATAACTTATCTAAGTCTCGCGCAACAAAAGACATCTAAGTAGATGCCACCAATCAGTTTACAGGACGTGCTCATTTCCCTGCCACTTGGGGCTCGACACAGACCTCACACTGTCGTGTAACGACCATTAGTCTAAATTAATAGGACTTGAATCCCTTAAAAATTCTTCAAATAAAAGTCGCGTCAACGAAAATGGTCTACTGAACTTGCCGTCTGTATTTGTGTCCCAGTAACAGGAGCTAGCGGTATGAAGACTCGTTCCATTTTTTTGCATAATGACGCACGTTACTAATGGGAAAATTACGTAAGAAGCCACAAACCGATATATTTGAATGGTCTGTTTAGCTTGGCTAGCTGAATTAGGCATTGGTCTATTATACCAGAGGTCCACTGTTCTATTTTAGAAGGGCAAAATTCGTGTTTCCCAAGGCAGAGGGCGACGGTCTACGATATAAACAACCAAGAACAGAGCATACATCCTTAAGAACAGCAGCTGCTTCAATGGAAGAGAAGGCGGCGGCTTGCTAAAAAATAATTCGAGGAAATAGGCAGATACCTCTTGTCCTTCACCTTCATCCATCCCGGCAACTGATGAAAGAAACTAGCGGTGGTTTTTTCAAATCAGCGCTGGTGGAGGTTGCCATAGTTCCCTAATTTCGGGCCAAAGTTTAATATTAATGTAGAGATTTTCAGACGTCTGCATACTTAGTGCCTTCTTCAAAGATTAAAAAGATTCATTAGAACAATGCAGTGGGAAATAAGCAAAAACTAGACAGAAGACTTATGCTTGGAATCATACTAATAAAAAGGCATCAACCACAAGCACGGCAGAATACGACCCCGATTTTCCGTTGTTATTATCTATTGCGGTTTGTTCTAGGCAAAGGAAAATGGGCAATTATCAAAATTCATTGGAAGAAAGTTATAGAAGAGACTACGACAAGAACATGTTTAGAGTTACATTTATCAAAAATGCTCAGCATACGGTATAAAGGCAGAACATTTTCGAGATGTTATAAGACCACTTATACTCTGACGGTTTCTCCGAAACTACCTTCGTGGTTTCAAGTGTCGACTGCACATTCCAGTGTTCAACGTGCTTTAAAAGTCATTGTAAATGTTTGCAGAAGAAGAATGCGGTATTTACAAGTCCACACGTCTTGACTGAAGCGTGGAATTAGAGATGAAATATAAGGAAGACCGATTTTAACGCGATGAAGAAAGAACTGATGGCCATGCAATGGAACTGTTTGCTCAAAGGGAAACCAGAGGATGACTGTCAATCGTTTAAGAAGGTTTCACTCGATCTGATTGAACGCTTTGTCCAGTGAAGGTACAAAAAAGACTAGTTGCCCTGCCTGGTTAACAAGAGAACTTCAGAGGCAGTTAAAGGCGAAAAATAGCATATGGAAGGTTTTTAGAGAAACAAGGGCAGCAGAGCATCTCAAGGAATTTCTTCACCGCAGAAATGCTGTCAAAAAATGAGTCGTCGGGCAAGGAAGAGCTCTGAATCGAGAACTATTAAACAGGCTGAAAATAAACCTAAAATTCTATTCCATTATATTAATATTTGACAAAAACAAGGACCTAGTCACAGTACTTATGGATGGCAGTGGTGTTGAAGTCGTTGAAAGTTGCGATAAAGCCGAGCTCTTGGGTCGGTTCTTTGCCTTGGTATTCACTAAAGAACTGGAACTTCAGCTTGACCACGACAACAGTGGTGTTATAGACGCCGGTCCAGTGCTTGAATATAAACTCTTCCCGGAACCTCTCGTGGAAACGAGAACTGCAAAAATCTCAACGAAGCCAAGTTATCTGGTTTGGACGATTTACCGGCAAAGTTCTTGAAAGAACTTGCCAACCAACTCTCCAAACCACTAGCGCATATATTCAATTCATCCTTTGAATCTGGGTAACTGCCATCTGAATGGAAGGCAGCAAATATATTCCCCATATACAAGAATGGGGCTCGATCTAATATCAACAATTATTGGCCTGTCAACCTTACCCCCATTAGCTGTAAAATAATGGAATCGATGATTAAGAAGGCGACCATGAAGTTCCTTGAGGAAATCGATTGCTCTCAGAGCTCCAGCAGGGCTTCAGACAGAATCGCTCTTGTCTTTCCAGTTTATTGCTCTCGACAGTGCAGTGAACTTGCGCAATGGATGAAGTTGGTAGAGTTGACGTCATCTACACTGATTTCACGAAGGCGTTTGACAGTGTCCCACACAAACGTCTAATCTATAAATTATCTGAAATTGGAGTAAGTGGAATGCTGCTGACATGGATTGCAGATTTTCTTACAGCAAGATTTCAAACTGTGTGCGTCGATTCCTCGAAGTCAACACCAACTCCGGTTCTAAGTGGTGTCCCCTTAGGCTCCTTCTTAGGACCATAACTCTTCTTAGTCTATATAAACGACAGCGTTGAAGACCTGGTTGCAGCGCCGTCATGTTTGCAGACGATTTTAAATTGGAGGGTCATCAGATCTGATGCCGATAGGCACGCCTTTCAAGAGAGTATCAACTATCTTAGCAGCTGGTCTGCTCGTTGGCTCTAAAAATGTTAACGTTGGGAAGTGTGTGGTCCTAAGACTCTGTAAGGAGGATGATTCCTACCAATACCTTCTCAATGGGCAGCCCCTTTCGATTGTTGAAGAACAGAAGGACCTCTGTGTTCTAATAAAATCCTCACTCAAACCATCTTCACTGTGTGTAAAGGCAGCTAAACGCGCAACACAAGTTTTATTTGCGCTCAGACGTGGATTTGTGCAGATTGATAAGGAAATATTCCGAAAAACCTACGGAGCATTAGTTCGATCTCACGTGAAATATGCCATCCAGGCCTGGCTTCCGTGGTTTAAGAAGGATTATCTAGAGCCCGAACGAGTACAGGCGAGGGCTACGAAGATGGTCAAGAATCTTAGTCATCTGCCTTACGAAACTAGACTTATTGAAATTGATTTGTTTCCTCTCAATTACAGGCAACTACGCGGTGACCTCATCCAAAACTACTTGATTATCAGAGGCCGCGAGTGTGCCCAAGAATTTGCTGACTACTTCGAATTGGCTAAGACGGAACATCTGCTGGGTCATCCCTTTAAACTGCAGAGGAAGTTGGTTCACATGGACGTCCGTTGAAATGCATTTCACAGAGGTTCGTTGGTGCATGGAACGGACTCCCTGATGAGGTGGTCCTTTCAGAAACTGTTTACACATTTAAATGCAAACTGGATACTCATTTGCTGAGAAACTATTGTACATATAATGAAGCTTGTGTCAGTAGTGGCAGCTTATTTATACCGCGATACTAAGTTTGAAATAACGGGGCTCTCTGGGCCTTAAATATACAATTTATTTATTTATTATGCCTGGCCCACACATATCAATGACCTTCCGTTTCCATTTGTCAGAGTTATTGATGTAAACGTTTATTCTTTTATCATTTTGAATGTGAATAGGGAGCTTAAAATCGAAAGCATAATTGCCTCAATAAAGTGACTTAAAGTGACTTAAACCTGTGGTGACGACACTTGCGACTGTAAGTGGGGCTGGTGCTCCGTGGGGCTCCACAAAAAACTCACTGTAAGAGTTAGTTTTTCGCATTCTGAACTTCCTGAGTTGTTATTGTCGCATTAAATTATGTCATTATTTTGCCAACCGAACAAATATATTGACGGTCTTTTCTTTTCATTCGAAAGTTGCTTCGTTTTTGCTCTCAATAATTCAATTATCATTGACTTTTTGACATGCTTGAAACACTTAGACACATGCTTAAAAACTGGGTTCACACGGAAGTTACGAATGGATGGGTTGCGCAATGGCAGTGATGAAGTCCGATGGTTGTCCTGCGCACGAATTAATACATAGTAGAGCCTATATATATAAAAGGAAGAAGCAAATATCAGAAGATATTGCCGAGTCCCTAAGACAAACTGAACCGACCATGGCTAAAATCATTCTGATAATGAACTCTACCAGAGCGAACTCAGTTATTTATTCAAACTATTTTGCAGAAAGGGTTATACAAGAAATTTTGTACGTCGATGCATGAGATGACAGAAGTTAAAAGAAAAAGGAAACGACAATGAACTAGATTGTTCCGGTCAAGCGCCCAAATCAAAGAACTGGCGAACACTTCCGTACATCAAGAACGTGTCTGAACTCGTTGAAAGGCACCTGCGGCAACATCAAATCCAAATGGCACACTAAACCAACGAGTTACACTACGAAATCAGCTTTGTACAAACCCTTAAGGATAGTGTTGGCTATTAGGATAAAAATGAGAGTCGTATACAAGATTTACCATGTTACAGCTGCAATGTGTTGTACTGTGGTTAGACGGAAAGTCAGCCTCCACGCGCATACATGAACATCAATTGGCAGTAATGAGGCGAGACCACTTGTCTCAAGTTGCCATGCATACGCTGGAAACTGGACACAAATTTGCCTGGGACAAAACCCGCATTTTTGCCTCCTGTCCATCTAAGAAAGGCCAAGAATTTTTAGAGGCCATTTTCTAAAATAACTCATGCATAAACTGACACATCGAATTGGACCATGTGTACGGCAATCTGAAAGAAAGCTGGAAGAGGCGGGAGCCAATCCAAATGGAAATACATCCCAATGACAACCATTGGCAGGAATGACTAAGTGATATCGATTTTTCCGGCACGTGTTAAATTTTAACTGTTTTTTGCACACTTACCACAAGTCTGACGATGACCTGGGGTACCAGCGTTGAAAATTTACATATATGTATTATCGCAGCAGGCTGATTTGATAGGGGAGGCCTTGGCCACTACGACATTCTGGCCCGGTTCCGTTGCCTATCGATATAAACCGGTCGATCGCAACATTGTGCTTGAGCTCTAAAAAAGGATCTTCAGGCCTTCGCTCAGTGGTTTCGCACATGGCACCTTTCGCTTTCTTGGCAAGAGTGCTCCGTTATGGTTATTGGCAACAACCATTAGCCCCACCTAAGCATATACGGTCACGATCTAAATGTGCCCGGAGTTATAAAGGATCTGGGCATATCATATTCTAGTAGTTTAATCTGTCAGAGCACTGTGCCCTGATGTCTCGAAAGTAGGTCAAACTACTTGGTTTATTCTCAGAAATTTTAAAACCATAAACATTAGAATCAGCCTCTATAAAATGTATGTCAGGCCTAGTCTGGAATACTGCTCGTTTCTAGTTAGCCTTCTGCACGCTAGTGAACGAAAGAAGATAGAATCAGTCCAGCACTTCTTTACAAAAAGAGTTTTCTATTCAGAACGCCGAAACCTGTCTTACCAACAGCGCTGTGAGCTTACAAGCCTTGACCCGCCGTGGCTTCGCAGATTACAGAAGGGACTATTTTTACTGTTGTACATTTGAACCCCTTACATATATGAGGCAGCTCGACCACTCTCGGCACACCAGTCATCGAGATGTATTTTTATTTCTTCCTTTGGCACGCACCATTAGATACCGACAGATTTTTTCAGTAATAGCTATAGCAATCTGGAATAAGCTACCCAGAAGTATCATAATTCAGGAAAGCTATCCCTTGTTTACCCGAGCTGTCACTAGTTTTCTACATTCGGGACACCTTCCAAAACTTTTGGGTGCTGACTCTGTAGAAGCTCTCTTCAGTTCTGATGGCGTTCAAGGACTCTGAATCCTGTGCCGGTCTTCATGCTGAGGGCAATATTGCTGGCTCTGCAGACCTTAATTGGCTTATTTCTCAGTCCACAGTGAACAGCCGTTCGCTGACATACCTGTTGGTGCAGAATACCGGATCCATGACACTGAATGGAGAAGTTATTCACCAGGCACCTGTGTCAACGCTTCCCAGTCCTGAACTTTAATTTCTCAATAAGCTGCAGTTTTTTCTCCAGAAAACACTTGAAACAACGATGGGGAGTTTTTTTCACTGTCAGCTTAACCCTCTACTGTATATATTTTTTTGACCTGGCCTGTTAACTGGCAGTAAATAAATAAATGAAAAAGAAGTGGGACGCCAGTCGGGAAGATAGTTTATTCTGTTAAGAACTATCACGAAAGGGTTTCGAGGAAGTTGGCTGCCGGACCAGGGCAGGTCCAACCGTCGCGTCTATGATTTCCCAAAGGGTGTGAGAGAACGGTCGTCACGGGGCATCCAGCAGGGTCAAGTGGGAATCAGTCATCAGATGATCGGCTGGTGTGGACAGGATTATTGAGAGCCAGACAGCCATTGGTGTGCACGTACATGATGACGCGAGAGGTTCAGCGTTCAACATAGGCATGGCATTGGGTCATTAAAATATATACATTCGACCGTCGTAGCCCAATGATGTCCACCGTATGCTCTTAAGAAGGGGGGTGCAGGGACGGTGACCTCCGCGTCGATTAGTTTTAAGTGATAGTAGACTTGCGCCGTATCTACCGCACATTCTCCTACTTTCCCACCTGAGCCCGTTGTAATGACAGAGTCAAGAAGACCAGAGATTGGAGCGGTCACAGGTTGTTTGCGCGACCGGAACTGCCCTGGGCGTGCCACCATACCTGGCTCAGATCCAATTGAACGGGAGTGCCATAAAGGCTGTATTAAGAAACAGACACTGCAGCCTGACTCTCAGTCCCCCAGTCAGCCACTCAACACAAAACACACACTTGGCTGACCACGCGGTTCGAGTTATCCCGTCAGTTGACAACCTTCCAAGCCACGGTTTTTTAGTGCATCGTGATAGGTTCGAGTGCTTGAGATTGTTTATAGTGAGGAAAATGCGCTGAGCCGTCAACTTCATTCTTTTCCCCACCCCCAAAATCAAACCACCGTACGAGCCGGTCAGTTGTTTGATGCGGAAGTGGGCGCTGCTGCTAGTGACCTCATCTATGCTTACTAATTACATGACCTGGCCCCCAAACACAAGCAGCAGGATTTCACACAGCAGGGGGTTATGGTTGCTCTCATCTCACATATGTGAGATTGCCAGAGGTAATGTTAAGAAGGAGCCATCACAGCCTGACTCTCAGACCACCAGTCAGCCATTCAACACAACACACGTTGAACTGACTGCGATGTCTGAATGTAAGTGTGGTGGAGAACTCTCCTATGTCGGAAAGGAAACTTCTTGATAGGGCGATCAAAATCCGTGTGCATTGGCAATGTGAAATGAATTTCTGTGCCGGTTGAGTGGTGTATGTAAGGGATCCGTTCTTGAGCCATTTATTTTCTGAATATAGTTCAATGATTGCGTGAATGAATCGGACAGAAGGAGAGTCATGTTTGCAGATGACATCTCGATTTTGCAGAAAATCAAATGCAGTATTTATTAACAAACTGTAGAAGAATGATTCAACCACCTATCTGCATGGTCCGATAAATGGCTGATGAAGTTCAACTTTGAAAAATTTGTCGCATGGCGCCTCAAAAGAAGAAGGCGAGTGCGATGGGTGATACCCATCCATACTTTCTTGATGGAAGATGCCTGTCAAATTTGTCCGAACAATAGGACCTAGTACTCACCATTTTTCTTCCCTAAAGCCCTCTTCTCAATGTGTCAAGGCAACCTGTAGGGTGTTCACTGTCCTGTTTGCCATTAAGAGAACTTTCACAGATATCGATAAGGAAATATTTAGGAAAGTATACGGGAGGTTTATTCATTTATAATTTGAATATGGTGTTCAGGCGTGGCGACTGTGGCTGAAAAAAGATTACAGTCCGCTGGAAAGGGTTCAAAGGAGGGCAACAAAAGTCATGGTGTCTAAAGTCTTTATCATACAAATGCAGACTTTACACGCTTAAAATTTTCGTTCGTGAGTACAAGCAGATTCGAGGTGATCTCATACAAACATACCGGCTCGTGAGGAATCAGAAATGTGCTCTACACTTCGAAATATTTTCTCATTTACCATAAAAAATAATCTGCGTGGAAATTCTCTCAAACTTCGAGGAACCGTATTCCACCTGGATATTTGTCGCCACTCGTTTTTGCAGCGATCTTCGCTAACTAGAATGTATTATAAGAGGACGTTTTACTTCGGACAAGACAGACACATTCAAACATTCAAACCGTTAAACGGTCCTTACCTCACTAGCTGTATGGCAGCTGAGTGGTGATCTCCTGCAGACATTCCGCATTGTGAATGGATTGGATTTTTGCCTAGAATTCTCGGACTTCTTTGAATTTGCCGCAACGACCCTTCTCCGAGGTCACCCATTTAAACTGCGCTTCCAGCAGGCGAGATTGGATGTTCACAAGTTCTCCTTCTCTTTCAGAGTGGTCAAACCACGGAACGCCCTCTCTGAAGACGTTGTGATGTCACCATCAATGGAAAGCTTTAAAAGGAAGCTTAACAGTTTTATGTTCCAAAACGAGCCTGAGCGATGAGGAATTTATCTTAACCCCCGAGAGTCATGCACCACTTTTCATATTTTATGATCGCCTTTTGTACTTTTGCAACTTACACGGCTTTTCTGTATACCGTACATAATTTTACGTTACAAATAGGGTATTCAAAGGCCCATGCCTATTTCCCTCAATAAATTGAATTAAATTGAATTGAATATATGCTTGGAAAAAAAACCATTCATTTTTACAGGATAATACTGCTACATCATACCAAATCTTTGTAAATATATGCTGATAATTGTGTTATCTATTTTTTGACATAGGTTATCAAAGATCCTTTAGGATGACTGCGCCTAGATTCCACTGTTACAAACCTATTTTCTTTCCATGTGAATATGTTACTCACTACTTCATGGTTACATATATATATTTGAACTAGAATATTTTATTGACCGTTTTACTAGGGTCTTCAATGGCAATGCCTAGTACCCTTAAATGTACTGAACTATTTTGATAAGTCAGGCTGAGAGAATATGGCATGTTTTAGAATTTATATTTGGTTAGCACCGGCAAGGCACTGTCTAAGTAAACAAAAGAAATGAAACGAAGAGGAGAGTTGTAGCTGGAGAGAACAATCTGGTGATTTACAGGGAACGCGTGATACAGAGAAACGCGACATTGCTTTGGAACCAGCCCATGCTCATGATGGCATCGGCAAATTAGCATTGGCAAACTCGAGACAAACGAAATTCGGCTCTGCTGACTGCTGCACACTGAAATTTCTGTATACCAACGCCCAAAGTCTGTTTTCGAAACTCCACGAACTGAGAATTCAGGTAGCCGTTCTGTCTCCCGATATTATAGCAATCACAGAAACATGGCTGTCACAGAACATCAGTGATTACGAAGTAGCCTTATCCGGGTACCAGCTGTTCAGGAGAGACCGCACCCAACGCCAGGGTGGAGGAGTTGCGATGTATGTTAAAAGCAATTTCACAGTGTGTGAAATGACGGAGAAGATTAGCAATGGTATTGAGGCTATTTGGCTGATAATAAAGACGTGGGGATCGCAGTCCCTTGAAGTCATGACTCTCTACCGACCACCGGGGACAGACACTGACGCTGATACCTGTTTGTTGGAGAACATAAAGGAGATTAGCAGTCGACCTGATGTTGTTCTCATGGGTGACTTCAATGCACCCAGCATTCGATGGAACGATCTGCAGGCACAGAGCTCAAAGTTTTCCTTCGATCATCGTCTGCTAAAGACAACACTTGAAGCTCTTTCATCCAACATGTATTTGTTCCAACGAGAGCACGTGGAGGACAACAGGCTAGTTGTTTAGATCTCGTCTTCACTAAAGATCCTGACAGTATAGACAAGGTACACTGCCTACCTCCACTTGGTCGAAGTGATCATGCAGTACTTTCATGGGAGTATGGTTTATATTCTGTGCCATCTGCAATAAATGAAACCAGGCCCAATCTATGGCGAGGAGACTTTTGCCAGATGAGAGCTGAGGCATAACGAATAGACTGGGATCTTCTCTTCTCCGGGAATGTCACTAAGGACTGGAATTTATTTAAGGAGTATTTATTGAATCTAATAAAATGCCATTGTCCGCCATCACAATTTAGGATATCTAACAGACCACAATGGTTAACAAGGGATCTAAAAAGAGAGATAAACAGGAAAGGAAGGCTTTGGAAGAAATTTTGCCCATCCAATGAAAATTTAGCCTTGCAAGCATACAAAACTCAAAGGAACAAAGTTAAAAGCTTGATCTTCCAAAGCCGACGGGATAACGAAAGGCATTTGCACCAGAGAGCAGTTTACAATCCCAAATTACTCTACAGCTATGTAAGAAAAAGCACACGTAACAGGAACCCGATTCCTGTTATGAGAAACGATGACGGTTTCGAGATATCAGAAAATAAAAACAAAGCTGAACACTTTTCCCAGTTCTTTCAGTCGGTTTTCACTAGAGAAGCTGTTTTATTCCATCAAGTTACGAGACTACGGGAGTGCCACTTATTCAGGATATGCTCTTTTAAGAAGCGACGGTCTTTGAAGAACTAAAAAGTCTGAAGGCATGCAAATCCCCTGGCCCCGACGAGATTCCAGCAAAGCTACTCCTCGAACTTGCTCAAGAGCTGGCGAAACCGCTATCGTTGCTGTGCCAGAAATCGTTCGATACGGGAATTCTTCCTACCGACTGGAAAACAGCCCACATCGCACCGCTTCACAAAAGTGGTAGTCGTGCATTTGCTACAAATTACAGGCCTGTCAGCCTGACCTCAATCTGTTGCAAGGTTATGGAGAAGGTTGTCAAAAAGGAATTGATGATTTATTTAGAAACCCGTAACCTCTTATCGACTGCACAATACGGCTTTCGTAGGGGAAGATCGTTTGTTACGAACTTACTTTATACGATGCAAAGCTGGACAAAAGCACTCGATGCAAAAGACACTGTGCATGTGGCCTACATAGATTTCCAGAAGGCCTTCGATAGTTTTCCACACCAGCGTCTCCTTTACAAGTTGAGAATGTTCGGTATTGGTGGCAAACTTCTTACGTGGATCAAGAATTTTTTCGTTGGTCGTTCCCAAGTGGTCTGTGTAGGCGGATCGCGATCAAAGCGCACAGTCATCGAGAGTGGAGTCCCACAAGGTTCAGTGCTCGGACCGATCCAATTTCTCTTGTTCATTAATGATTGTGGACAGGAATTGGACTGTAAGTTTGCTATGTTTGCGGACGATATAAAAATCTGGAAAGTTATCCACAATGCTGCTGAGGCAGATGATTTACAAGAAATTCTTCGTCGATTGGACGAGTGGTCCCGCAAATGGCTCTTGTCCTTCAACTCAAACAAATGCACCCTGCTACGTCTGGGAAATCGAAATCAGGTCACTGATATGCGACCCTACTATTTCAACGGTTTACCACTCCGAGAAGCACACACACAGAAGGATCTTGGAGTTTGGGTGAAAGACAACCTGAAGCCTTCTACGCAATGTTCCAAGGCAGCTAAATCCGCCAATTCAATACTGTACGCTATCAAGCGGACATTTAAAGTTTTCGATGAAGACTGCTTTTCTAAAGTCTTTGGTACGTTTGTAAGGCCCATCTTGAATATGCGATCCAAGCCTGGCGACCGTGGACCCAACAGGACTACAACATGCTCGAAAGGGTGAAGCGGCGAGCCAAAAAATTAGTAAGAGGTCAAAGTGAGCTGCCATATGAGATTCGTCTAAATAACCTAAAGCTCTATCCTCTGAGTTATAGGCAGTTGCGCGGAGACTTGATACAAACCTTCCGTATCGTGCGTGGCATGGATTGCGCCCCCTCATTTCTGCTGTCCATATGGATGCTCACATAGTGCAGCAATTATCCACTTTGTATTTATTTAAACCACGGTACTAAGTTTGTAATGATGGGGCCCTCTGGGCCTCAAATATACAATATATTTATTTATTTATCTATGTGATGACTTTTTCCAACTTGCCACTACGAAAAATCTCCGAGGTCATCCATTCAAACTAAGTGTGCCCCAAGTAAGATTGGTTGTAAGGACGTATTTTTCACCAACCGTGTCGTGGAACCGTGGAATAACCTACCTGAGGCGATTTTTATGTCCCAGTCTGTGTATACATTCAAATATCGGCTTGACATACATATTCAATTCAATTCAATTCAATTCAATTTATTGAGGGAAATAGGCATGGGCCTTTGAGTACCCTATTTGTAACGTAAAATTAAGTGCGGTATACAGAGAAACCGTGTGGGTTGCCAAGGTACAAAAGGCGGTCATAAAATTTGACAAGTGGTGCACGACTCTCGAGGGTTAAGATAAATGCCTCATCGCTGAGGCTCGTTGCGGAACATATAACTGTCAAGGTTCCTTTTAAAGCTTTCCAGCGATGGTGACATCACAACGTCTTCAGGGAGGGCATTCCATGGTTTAACCACTCTGACAGAGAAGGAGAGAAGGAGAGAAGGAGAACTTGCGCACATCCATTCTCGCCTGCTGGACACGCAGTTTCAATGGGTGACCTCTGAGATGGGTCGTGGTGGCAAATTCAAAGAAGTCCGAGAATTCCAGGCAACAATCCAATCCCTTCACAATGCGGAATGTCAGCAGGAGATCACCACGCATTTGCCTATAACTCAAAGGGAACAGATTAAGATTCATTAGGCGGGTTGGATATGGCAAGGAGCTTTGACTTCTAACCATTTTTGGTGGCTTTCCTCTGGACTCTTTCGAGGCAGTTCTGATCTTGAACTGTCCAGGGTTTCCAGGCGTGCATAGCATATTCCAAATGTGGCCTAATGAATGTTCCAAAGGTCTTAGCAAAAAGATCTTCATCGAAATCCAGCACCACGAAGACAATTTAGAATTTAGAATTTATATTTGGTTAGCACCGGGAAGGTACTGTCTAAGCAAACATTAGTAACGAAATAAAGTTATGACAATGTATGCAGATAAAATGTACAAATTCATAACTTTTCCTGCTATGTCAACAGTTAGCAATGTTTTAAAATTAATGGTGAACTAGAAAAATAGGCAGTGAAAAAAAACTCCTACCATGAAAATGGAGGCAGAGTTCAATAGGCCTTCATTTTCGAATAGAAGGTAGGAGAAAAAAACCGCTTAGGAAAAAAATAGTCAGGTGGTAGAATAGGGTAATACTGCAGTAGCATTTCAGAATGAGATAATGAAACGTCGAGGTGATTCGTTCTTGATCACTTAGGCGTATGAAACAGAATCTCACGAAAATGCGTCAATGAACTTAAGTCCTCAGCATCATAGGATCCAGAATTGAATTCTGATGATGGTTAGTATCCAAAGAAACCGCAGCATTTAAGACTGTGGACCACCGAATTTGTACGTCCGAATGACGTCATCGTTTGGAGGACGGGTGATATAAGGAGACATTATAGTTCATGGGCGTCTCCAGGTAGCGTAAATATAGTTTCAAGAGGGTTACTCAAATTCCCGATGGTCCTTTCTCCGAGTCATGGGGAAAGCTACTGGGAAAAAGATGAGGAAAATAAAAGGTTAATAGAATCAGTGTTAAGATAAATGTGCAGTCTTCGCTTGAATGCAGATAGACTAGTTAACGACCTAATTTCAATTGGCAAGTTATTCCAAAGAAAACTATACCTAGAAGCAAAGAAGAGAGAGCGTTTACACGTGGAGGATGCAGGGGAGGTATAATTAGTTCAGAATTTCTTAGGTTATAAGGAAGACTAACGGGGGTAATGACAGAAAGCTTTGGGAGAGTTGAACTATTATTAAGACGAAAAAGGAGACAAAAAGCCTGCTTCAAGTCTCCTGACCCAAAGAAATTTTAGCTTCGTTAGCTGGCATCTTGTTGAGTAGGAAGTAGTTAAAAGAGTCGGATATAGGAGTTTTTTTGTGAAATTTCTTTGAACATTTTCAATTTTTGAACGGCTAGATTCGTTCATCAAACCGAAGAAAGGACAGCAAAATTCAAGAATGGGAAGTACAAACATACGATAAAAGTCTTAATTTAATTTCAGGAAGGTAGAAATTATAAGAAATAAAGCCGCAAATCTGAGCAGCTTTGGCCGTAATTCTATCGGCATGAGGCGAAAGATCTAATTTATTGGTGTAGCTTAAGCCCAAGTCCTTGATGGAGGAACATTCAATCATATGGCAACCTTCAAAGATAAGAGGTTGCGGCAGCCTTACAGGCCCAAAAACTCATGTAGCGACACTTAGTAGGTGAGAACTCCATTAGCCATGTGGAGCTCCAGGCCGAAAGAGCGTCTAAGTCTGAATGAATTTGTTCTAGGCACCGTTCGGTTGTAGAGTTAGAGAAGGAATAAACGCATTTGAGATCATCAGCATAAATAAAAGATTGAGAATGTTTAACTATCGATGAAATATCATTTATATACAGTAAGAACAACAAAGGACCTAATACGGTACCTTGAAGGACACCACTAACAATCGGGGTAGCACTTGAGTATGAGGACCCTACTAAAACTTTTTGTTTTCGATCATTTAGGTATGATCTAATAAAGTCAGTAAGGGGACTACGGAATCCTATGGCTTCTAGTTTAGCTAGAAGTCGTTTATGAGGCACCTTATCGAATGCCTTACTAAGATCAAAATAGATAACTACTACAGATAGATGATCATTACGAAGAGAGGTTAGTAGATTTAGAAAAGACATGTGGCAGGTTTCACAAGAACGGTCCGGTAAGAAGCCGTGTTGGGAAAAGTTGATAATTTTATTGCTTATGCAAAAATCCGTGATTTGTTTTTGCAATTAGTTTTTCGAAGAGTTTAGCAAGAGAGGGCGTTTTTATGAACACCGCGATAGTTATGAATGTCCGAGCGGGAACCAGATTTGAAAAACTGGTATTATAATAGAAGTTTTCCAATAATCGGGGAAGAAACCATTTTCGAGAAATACTGAGTATAATTTGCTTAGTAAAGGTGGAAAATCCCTTAACTGTTTAATAAGTGAGTTTGGAATGTTATCAGTTCCAACTGAATGTGAATTTTTTAGGTGAGCTATTTCTTTTTGAATACATGAAGGCGAGAAATTAATAGTTGTTAGAAGCGAATTTGAAAGCAGAGGAATTGTGGGAGTGGGGCTAATTTCAGTGGTAAAGTGGTTGGCAAAAACGAGTTTAACAATTCTGCTTTGCCCAAATCATCTGTAACAAATTTTCTGTTACAGTCGAGTAAGGGCGGAGTTACATTCAGACGCTTAGCCGATGACCGAACATGAAAGATTTGAGCAACAGATTTGGATGAATTGGCATCACTTAGTGCTCGAGACTCCCTACGCTTATCTCGCGCGAGCCTTATTCTCGATGCTAATTCAAATATTTGTGCAATCCTTAAATGAACTGACAAAGAGCTTTTTAGATGAATCTTTAAGTTGCTTTCGTAATTTTTTAAGTCTGTTCTGGAGAAAATGCGGAACAGTAGAAGAAGCTGAATGTGAATTAAAAATCTTAAACGGGATAAAAGCCTGGATTTTTTCTGTGAGGCTCTGCAATAGCTCACGGAAAAAGTTTAGATCGTTGATTGAGAATATGCTATGCCAATCTAGAGTGCTTACGAAATTATTTACTGTTTCATGGTTTATGTTAGCAAAGTCGAGGTTATTGCATTTAACCCTCAGGCTTCGTAAGAAGGGGAATTGGAAAACAACAGTGAATTATTGCGTGATCACTTGTAAATAGATCATGATGGAAATTCATAAAGAGAGGGTGAACATCGTTTGTAAAATTAAATCTAAAATGTTGTCATTTCTAGTAACTGATCTGACCAGTTGGGACATGTTTGTAAAAGTTAATAGTATCGACCAATTTCTGATGTTTAGGCGGAGAGGAATTGGCCTGCCAGTCAATGTCTGGCAGATTAAAATCGCCTACGATTATTTTGACATCAAACTGAGTGTCTGCAACTTTTTCAAATAGTTCACAGAGCTCGCTTTCATTGCCAGAATAACACGGAGGATTATAGACACAGCCAATTACCGCTTTTTTATTGTGCGGGAGGATGACTGAAGCAAAGCATACATTTCCAGAAAAAGACGAAATGTTCAGATGAAAAGGGAAATGTACAAAGGATGACTTAATATAAAGGAGGCAACCACCGCCACGTTTTTCAGCGCGGTCTTGTCGGTACAAATTGAAATTATCTATAGCAAGCGTCGAGTCAGAAATAAGAGAGTGAGCCCAGGATTCAGTGATGCACAGCACATCTGGATCAAGCTCAAAGGCTACTGTTCTAAGCTCAGCCATCTTATTTACAACTGACCTCGCATTGAGTGAAACTAAGCTGAGCGTATTCCTGAGCGGCAGGTTACGCTCATCAGTATTTATAAAAAAGGATAATTTGGTGGCGGAGAAGAAAACTGGAAAGAAGAAACGAAAGGTGGGAAACAAAATTGCTCTGGTCTACAATTTGTCGAAATGTTACTGTTAAGAGAACTGAGATTATTGTACAGCGGCATATTTGGATGAAAACCTTGGAAGGGAAGGCTATATTGTGGCGTTTGAAAGATAGGAGGTGGCATAGAAATGAGATTTTGAGGGACGTTAGCAAAAATTGGCGGAAAACGTGCATTTGAAAAAGGAATAATTGATTTCGAAAAACTGGTAGCATAATTAGAAGCGTTAAATATTTGTGGATTTCGGACAATTTTTGGGTTGGGAAAGATGCTAACGTTAGCGTTCGCAGCTGTTGTAGATGCTGAGGGGTTAGCAGGTTTCCCATCGGTAATGCCATTGCTGATCTTTAAAGCCTGGATTAGCCACAGATTTAGATTTACTAGGAGTTTTCTTAGGGTTAGTAGATTTGGCAGGTATAGCCGGCATGGTTTGCTTGGGATGAGAAAGAAGTGGAGTTGACACAATTTCCCTCAAACCAGAAACAAGGTTAACGGGTGAAGATTCAGCTGGAATCGAAATTCCTGTCGATCCGGAGGGCCGTGGGCTTGCTTTAGCTACAGGACAAACCTCTGAGATAACTTTTGGTATTGAAGGTGTAGACCAAGGCTTCTTGTTTGCTAATGAGGGTGAAACCCGACGTTCCATTGGGGTTTTATCCCTACAGATAAACAACCTGTTTTTTTCAAATATTGAGCTGAGTGCTCATGCCTAGAGAAAAATAAGGTCAACTTCAATCGCTGAAAAAAGTTTGACCAGAATAGGAGGGTTTTTACTACGGGAAGATAACCTTTTAGCTTCAGCGACTTTAAAGTTAAAGCCGCACGAGTAAAGGAAATGAAATGCAACGTCCAGGGGGATTTTACTCTTGGGAACGTTTTTTAAAAGAAAATTGAAACTTCTCTTATGTCGGTCAAGTGACTCAGTACTGACCATGTTTATAAAAGGCTCTAGTTTCACGCATTGTTGAGAAGTGAGTGAAGACAACTTTCCCTCAAAAATGGTACCAAGGATCGTGAAGAGAGAACCATATTTAGACATAAAGGTATTAAAGTTTTCCAGGGCGTCAAGGTCTAATTTCTTCATGCTTAAGGTGGGTTGTTCTAGTGGAAGTTTTACGCGAAGAGGATGTTTGCGTCTAAGTACTGACTGGGGTTTCATATTGGTTTTAAAATATAAGTACTTTTTCAAATCAATAATACGAAGGAAAAATTGTTACTAGTAACGTTTTGCGGAATAAAAGATTTAATATTTTAAGCAAGTCACTGCAAGCAAATATCTGCTAGGTAACGAGTTTAAACTGAAAATAGAATTAGCGAAGAGGCTATGCAGGATGAAAAATTATATCAACTGGTATACCAGTTACTACAAATGTGACTACTATTGTGACTACTAATAATTCAGTATAATTCAGTATATATAAGGGAGATAGGCAGAGCCTTTGAAAACCCTATTTACAGATAGACGCTAGCAAAACAAGCAAATGTTACATGGCGATAGTCGTTTTAGTATATTAATCATTGCTGTCGACTAAATATATGTTCATCAAGTAAAAATGCATCAAGTCTTCTTTTAAACATTTCAACGCTTTCAGCCTGAACAACTGAGGCTGGCAGTTTGTTCCATTCGTCAATCACCCTTTGGGAAAAGAAGTTGGCCCGTACTTCAAGTTTGGCGTGATTTCTTTTCAGTTTGTATTGGTGACCTCGGAGACTTGTCATGTTTGCCAATTCAAAAAAGTTGGCCATCTGAAGAGCACAATCAACTCCTCTGACCATTTTGAAGACTAAGATCATATCCCCTCTGTATTGCCTATAAGAGAGAGGAAAAATTTTAAGTCTTTCTAGGCGGCCCTCATAGGGTAGGCATTCCAATCCGCTGACTAGTTTCGTTGCCCTCCGTTGAACTTTCTCCAGCAGAGCGTAGTCATGTTTCGTCCAAGGGCGCCACGCCTGAACGCAATATTCCAACACCGGCCGGATAAATGTTCCATAAACGCGCCCAAAAAGCTCTCCGTCAAAAATTAACGAAGGACCTCCTGATTGCGCCTAAGATACACATAGCTTTCTTTTGCGATATTCGCACAGTGCGACGATGGTTTGAGAGTTGGTGTTATCCATATACCCAAGTCCTTTAGAATATTTACCTCCTGGAGTTGGTGACCACTGATGGAGTACTGGTATTCAAACTCAATCAGCCTTCTGGAACTAGACCGCAGTCGGATTATTTGGCATTTGTTAAGATTAAGGTTCAGCAGCCACTCATCACACCATGTTTGCAAGCGATCTAAGTTTTGTTGTAATTTTCGCGCATCCTCCGGTTTTTCAATCGAGTTCCATAACTTCAAATCGTCAGCGAACATTACCTTCTCGCATGTCAGACAATCCAGGCAGTCGTTTACGTATATCAGAAACAAAATGGGACCCAGAACGCTGCCCTGCGGAACTCCACTGTGAACGGTTTCCCAGTGAGACTTGGTGTCTCCGATACAAACACGCTGGCGCCTGTCTGTGAGAAAGTCGGCCAACCATTTGAGTAGGTTGCCAGTCACACCCATGTGACTACAAATGTTACTACAATGTGACTACTAAACCTTAACAATATCAGTGTACCACGTAAATCTGCCTGCATTTACTTGACTGTTACTTCTTTAATTTTCTTCTTATTCTTGCTAATTTTATGTAACAAATAGGGATTTCAAGGGCGTAAGCCTATTTTCCTCAAATACACTGAACTGAACTGAACTAACACTTGACCATTTTTCCTAAGCATTTTTTTCTCCTACACTCTATTCAAAAATGAAGTTCTACTGAACTCTGCCTCCATTTTTAAGGTAGGCGTTTTTTCACTGAATATTTTTTCTAGTTCACAATTAATTTCAAAACATCGCTAACTGTTGACATAGAAGGACAAGTTATGTCTACATTATTAAGTGTTTGTACATTTAATCTGCACACATTGTCAAAACTTTATTTCATTACTTATGTTTGCTTAGACAATGCCTTGCCGGTGCTTACCAAATATAAATTCTTAAACATGCCATATTCTCTCAGCCTGACTTATCAAAATAGTTCAGTTCATTACAATACATAGGCAATACAGAGGGGATATGATCTTAGTCTTCAAACTTGTCAGAGAAGTTGATTGTGCTCTTCAGATGGCAACTTTTTTGAATTGGCAAACATGACACGTCTCCGAGGTCACCAATACAAACTGAAAAGAAATCACGCCAAACTTGAAGTGCGAGCCAACTTCTTTTCCCAACGGGTGATTGACGAATGGAACAAACTGCCAGCCTCAGTTGTTCAGGCTGAAAGCGTAGAAATGTTTAAAAGAAGACTTGGTTCATTTTTACTTGATGAACATATATTTAGTCGACAGTAATGATCGATATACTAAAACGACTATCGCCATGTAACATTTGCTTGTTTTGCTAGTGTCTATCTGTAAATAGGGTTTTCAAAGGCTCTGCCTATCTCCCTTATATATACTGAATATACTGAATTATACTGAATTATTTAAGGGTACTAGGCATTGCCATTGAAGACCCTAGTAAAACGGTCAATAAAATATTCCAGTTCAAATATATATATGTAACCATGAAGTTGTGAGTCAGCAATATCACAATACTATCCCATTGCATTTAGCTATTAATTTTTTAGAGAAGCAGTTTTTTTTCGCCTATTTTTTTTTAAATTGGCGGCTCGCCGAACTCCGCCTCCGATTTAACCCTAGGAGTTTTTTTACTGCTTCTTTTCGAGTTCACCATATATGCCAACGATTGTTGACTTTTGTTTTAAAAATGGCAAATCTTTTTGAATCGGATATGTTTACCATACTACTCATTTCTGCTGTTCATATGGATGCTCACATAGTGCAGCAATTATCCACTTTGTATTTATTTAAACCATGGTACTAAGTTTGTAATGAAGGGGCCATCTGGGCCTTAAATATACAATTTATTTATTTATTTATTTGTCGCCACTCGGTTTCGCAGCGATCTTCGCTAACTGGAATGTATTATCAGAGGACTTTTTACTTTGGACAAGACAAACACATTCAAACATTCAAACCGTTAAACGGTCCTTACCTCACTAGCTGTATGGCAACTGATTGGTGATCTCCTGCAGACATTCCGCATTGTGAATGGATTGGATTTTTGCCTAGAATTCTCGGACTTCTTTGAATTTGCCGCAACGACCCTTCTCCGAGGTCACCCATTGAAACTGCGCGTCCAGCAGGCGAGATTGGATGTTCACAAGTTCTCCTTCTCTGTCAGAGTGGTTAAAACCACGGAACGCCCCTCTGAAGACGTTGTGATGTCACCATCAATGGAAAGCTTTTAAAAGGAAGCTTAACAGTTTTTATGTTCCAAAAACGAGCCTGAGCGATGAGGAATTTATCTTAACCCCCGAGAGTCATGCACCACTTTTCATATTTTTTATGATCGCCTTTTGTACTTTTGCAACTTACACGGCTTTTTCTGTATACCGTACTTAATTTTACGTTACAAATAGGGTATTCAAAGGCCCATGCCTATTTCCCTCAATAAATTGAATTAAATTGAATTGAATATATGCTTGGAAAAAAACCACTCATTTTTACAGGATGGTACTGCTACGTCATACCAAATCTTTGTAAATACATGCAGATAATTGTGATATCTATTTTTTGACATAGGTCATCAAAGATCCTTTAGGATGACTGCGCCTAGATTCCACTGTTACAAACCTATTTTCTTTCCATGTGAATATGTTACTCACAACGTCATGGTTACATATATATATTTGAACTGGAATATTTTATTGACCGTTTTACTAGGGTCTTCAATGGCAATGCCTAGTACCCTACTATAATTCAGTATATTCAGTATATATAAGGGAGATAGGCAGAGCCTTTGAAAACCCTATTTACAGATAGACACTAGCAAAACAAGCAAATGTTAAATGGCGATAGTCGTTTTAGTATATCGATCATTGCTGTCGACTCAATATATGTTCATCAAGTAAAAATGAACCAAGTCTTCTTTTAAACATTTCTACGCTTTCAGCCTGAACAACTGAGGCTGGCAGTTTGTTCCATTCGTCAATCACCCGTTGGGAAAAGTAGTTGGCTCGCACTTCAAGTTTGGCGTGATTTCTTTTCAGTTTGTATTGGTGACCTCGGAGACGTGTCATGTTTGCCAATTCAAAAAAAGTTGCCATCTGAAGAGCACAATCAACTTCTCTGACAAGTTTGAAGACTAAGATCATATCCCTCTGTATTGCCTATGTATTGTAATGAACTGAACTATTTTGATAAGTCAGGCTGAGAGAATATGGCATGTTTAAGAATTTATATTTGGTTAGCACCGGCAAGGCATTG